>VWYP01023618.1:0-83909 GCA_013400435.1 Pycnonotus jocosus | reverse complement strand
CATTGAACTTACACATATTCAATCCTGTATGATTGAGATAACTCAGGTTTATGGGGACGCTGCATGTCCGGTTCTGATTTGTTAGTCAAGTTGATAAGTATGAGTCCTGTTGACTGCTTCTGTCAAAAGAAAGGTGCTGATGGAAATTGACATTTTTTCATTAAGTAATATTAAAAATATTTCATTGGCTTGAATAATATTTTTCCTACTCATAAACTTCTACTTTTTAGCATCCAACAAGAGTCTAATTTGACTGAAAGTAAATATAAATTGGATTTTCTCTTGCCAAACTAGCCCTTCCACAATTCTGCATCAAGGGCTTTCTCTTCAATCTTCTGTACCACTACTTCTTAAAAAAATACTGGCTTTCTCCTTGTAGTCCAGCTAGGTATTATTCTGTCCTGAACTTATGTCCCTTCTCTGTTCAAAGGAGAATTAGCTGTTCTTTATAATTACATTTCCAAAACTTTAGTTACAGAGTATATTAGGATGCCACTTTGACCATGAATAATTCATGCCAGCATACTTTCTTTCATTTTACATTTGACTCAGTAGAAAATTTAGTAATAGGGATGAAAAGACTAGATTTTACTGATAGTTCAAGGAGAGCTATTATATATGGATTTTAGTGAACTTAAGAACATTCAATTTTATTTAACTTCTGGTCAGGTACCACACCTGACTTTTCACAACCTGTCTCCCTACTGCATTAGTCTTGTGCTACCAAATCCCATTCCAGTGACCTCAAAGAAGTTTTGAACCATACAGCAGGTTAATATAATAGGACATCAGGTCCAACTAAGTATGATTTTTGAGATGAAGGGTAGAGACCTAGAGTGTCTTCAACTTAAAAGATTTTTTATTAATTATTTTTATGTGTAATGATGGTTGTATTGTTTTATTGGATATAGCGACAGTGTCAGTTACCTAAGGTGGGTTTGTAGGTTAAGAATTATCTTTTGCTAATTATGATCCAAGTATTACGAAGCAATACTTCAGGTTGAATGATTCATCCTGGAAACAGTATTTTAGATGAAGCAGAGGGTGGAACAGAGTAATGATAAATGAGCTGTTGTGCTGACCTTTTTCATGTGGCTAGCTAATAATACCTCTGTGCTGGTCTGCATTGGCTCTCCTAAGAAATGCAGCCAGATAGGGTTACTGTTTTCATGTGGTTTTGCTTTGATTTTCTTCTTTCTTTTTATCACCTTCTTGTGAGAAATACTGAAGATTTTATCCTGGAGCTAAGACTTTTATGATGAGGTTGGTACCCTGTTTGTTGAGAGTACAAAAGTCAACTATTCAACAGGTGTTTGAAGTTGACAGAAGCTTTGTCAAACTCATATTTCTTGACTGCTGTGCTCAAGTTATTCCAGATGTCCTCTGCTTTAAATGATATAGAAAGCATGGTATTTTCTTGAAGGAAGCCTCTATGAGATTTATTATTGGATAGAGTTGTTGACTGATTTAGGAGTTTCAATACCATCCTTTTTTCTGAAACCTTAACATTCTGCTAAAATGAATGACTGAGCCTTAACCGTAGCCACCCCTTTAGTCTTTCATCTCATATCTCTTTGCTTGATGGTTTTTTTACACTAATTTGGAGCACTTCTGCTGTTCTAAGAAACTCTTAACTCATCAGTGACAAATTTGAAACTCAGTGCAGTGTAGTTAGTAACACATTTCCATTTCATGGATTTTACTACTTTTACTGTAACCACTATCAACTTAGTTTGCTAGATGTACAGCATAACACAAAGTCTATCTCTTTGGTTTGTCCAGAAATTAACATTGTCAGCTGGATTGATTAGGAGCATGCAGCAATCCCTTATGTCACACATGAGAGTGTGTCTTTGGAGATCTGAAGAGTGCCTTGGGAGAGAGAGGAGAACAACATTAAATTTTTTTTCCCCCCCTCTAACTCTAATTATTCAGGGTATTTGAATAAAGTATGTTTCAATTTTTTTATGTATTTCCTATTTGTAGAACATGGAATTATTGGTTCAGTACAATCTATGCCGTGGCTGGAACATTGTGGGAGAGATCTTTTCTTTGGCTGGTTAGACTAAGTCTGGCCCATCAATCAGTGCGTTTGGGTAATGAGGGCAAGAAGAGCGTTTTGATTTTGCAGCACTCACCATTTCCCAAGGAGCAGAGAGAAAGTTCCTCCTCTGTAGCACAGTCTCATCCTTGCCTTGGTGAAGGCAGCGCATCCCAGCATGTTTCACCAATAGCTCCTTTCTTCCCTGGTTTTCCCTAGAGCTGAAGCCTTGCCCTTGGCTCCTCTTGTTTTGGTGTGCTTTCCCTCCTGCCGCCTGCCTGTGGCCACAGCAGGGCACTAACTCCGTACTAGCTTCTAAGATAAGCCCTGCAGCTGATCACCTCCTGTTCTGTTCCACGTGCCACTTGCTGGAAACCCGGCTGCCCAGAGGCACATCTGGAGGATGGATGATTCACAGGTATCACACAGAGCAAGAAGATCTTTTCCATTTCCCTAATGGCTTTTTGCTTTTCTTTTTGAAAACAATGCTGAAAATATTTTCTGTGAAAAACTTCTGAATGAGCACTTTTCCTCAATCAATGTTCTTTTTCTCCTCTTTTGTTTTCCACCTGTTTTTCTTATATATATGGTATAACTCCCTTCTCCCACAAACAAATCCCAGATCCAAAAGGCAGGCAAATGTTTTCAGTTTACTTTTTGTCACCACCATTTTTATGGTTATGTGTAACAAAAGTTTATACTTTGGAATGTGGAGACTTGTCATCGGCTAACTAATTTTGAACAGGAGAACGTTCTGTGGGAGAGCCAGCATAAAAGTTGGCATGTGCAGTGATTGTTGTTAAAATACTTTGAAATTTAGTAGAAATAGTAATGGAACAGGAAGTGGATAAATATTTTCAATTTATAGCTTCTGATGTTTGAATTCAAGTTCATTGTGACTAGCAGAAAATGGGTCATATTCACAACACTGCTATGAAAATTTCCACCCTCACTGTGACAAAGAGAAAATAAAAAAAATGTAGGGAGGTAGGATAAACAGGAAATTTCATTGCAGCATTAGGCACCAAGAACAGTGAGGTACTATTTTGAAGAAAAACATTGCAAATGCTGTGGCAACTGGCATTATCTTTGAATCAGTATTCATGAAGTTTATAATTAATTAGAATGTGTTGTTACTCTTGGAGCTGAATTTTAACTCTACAGCATTTTAGCACACTCTTTTTTCTTTGACCTAAATCTGTCTAATTTTTTGTCTTTGTTAAAAGTATAGAACAAAACCACTATTGTGTCTTGTGCTGTGCTCAAGCAGATCAAGTTTGCATTGCTAAGCAAAGCCATATACATTTTAGTCATCCCAGAAATGTATAACCCTGACACAATTAAATGAGATGAGTGTCCATGTGATGGAAATGTTAACTGGTTTTGCTTAAACTTGTTTGTAAAACAGACAGTCCAATAAGGGAACAAAGGAGAGGGACAAATCTGAAAATATAATCAGGCATAATAACACTTTCAGTTTAGAGAGGAGAAAAGCATTTAATTTGTAGATGGAAATGAAAAAGCATTACAATTCAGTGTCTTCAGGAGAGTTCTTCATTTACACTGGTTATTGTTAGCATTTCTTAAGAGTTATTTAATATCTATAGTCGAAAGGGGGTTTTTTTAACCAGTAGATGATTCAGAAGAGCATGGCTGCATTCTTGCAGATGTAATACAATCCACACTTTCCAGTTCTGTGATTTAGATTTCTAGTCTAACCGGAAGAAAATGGAATACATTTAAAAATGCTGTGAAAAATAATGAAAGACCCTATGTGCTAACACATTCAAGACAATTGCTCATTATATTATTAGATTCTGTTTTGTTATTTGAAAGTTAATTCTGTTTACTCTCTTAAAAAGGCTTGGTTTTTTTATTAAAAACATGCTGGGTTTGTTGGGAATTTTTTGCCATGGAAGCAATCATCTTTGATCTGTTGGTAAGGTAGGATCACCAGCTGCCTTACAACCTTTCCTGCAAGCATGTCACCATATGCCCATACAGCAAATCCTCTAAATCAGCCACAAGCCTGAAGTCGAACACCAAGCCAGGACTAGACACTGCTGCCTGCAAAGAAATGGAGTGGCCACCAATTCTTTCAATATGGCTGAAGAGCTGGGATTCTAGGACTGACATAAAGGTTTGAGTATTTCTCATGAGGAGTGTGAACCAAACAGAAGGAACAAAACTACATAAAAGGAATTTTGAAGGCTTTGGAGCAGAGCAGATCCTCCAAACTACAGTGCCTATTGCAATGTTTACTGAAGAACCTTCAGTCTACAGCATAGACCTCTAGTTCACATCTTTTGCAAGATGCAATACTTAGATCCATCTCTGAATTAAAAAAAAAAAAAAAAAACAGTATGTTTTAATTTTTTAAATAAGATTTTTTTTTTTCTATCTTCAAAGCTTCTAAATGTACCTGCAGTTTTTCAGGAAAGATTTTGCTACACCGGATCTACAATTTGCTGTCAAGTGTACATACAACAATTACCTAGAGATATTTTCTAAGAGTAGCCACTGGACAGTTATGTTCTGGGTTTTGTTTGCTTACTACCCTCCTACAGATAAACCTGTGGACAAATAAAACATCCCTGAAATACAATGAACATCACAAGGCAGAATTGTGCATAAGAACAATTGGATATTCAGGATCTCACAGCAAAGAGAAGACACATGACAAGCTATAAATCCTGCTCTTGGTGTCTTTCCTTCTGCCATCTGGATCACTTTCTGTGGATTGAGATATAGAGGTAGAGAGTTCCTTTTATTTCCAAAAGAAGGATTTTCCAAGCAGATTTAAGGAAGATGTAACTACAGACTGAACTTTTTGGCTGTATGCAGAAAGCATTGGTGTAGCTATACCGGAGTGAATTCCATGAGGTGGATTATTTCCGAAGGTAGGCTAAGAGAAAGGAAGGTCTGCTTGCCCTGTTTCAGGATTGTTTTATCACATCTTTATTCTGCAGTGAGGAATGCATTCATACTCACATGGCTTTAAACTGTGACCGAGATAAGAGGTATGTGTCATCTTACCATACCTAAGCCACCCAGTCTTCTTCTCATAGCTTTTGTTATTTTCTTGGACACATTCCACCTTCCTCCTCCATGACATTTCCTGAGTTTAGAAGTTTTAGAAGCATGCTGTTTTTTCAACAGCTGGGTTTCAGGTATGCTGATGATCAAGTATCCTAATTTTTAATGTTGACAGTGTTATTTCAAATGTGACTGTATGTTTGTCATGGATTGTGGTGGTGCATTTTACCAGGTTTTTTGAATCTTGTTAAGTTCTGTAAATGATTGCTCTGTGTACCCCTTCTCCAAGACCTTTGGTCTTCTGTCAATCATTAGTTACTACCCCTGGAGCTCTGTCAATCACTCCAAACCTCGATTGTCAAGTGATTGGCTGGGTGCCAGTCTTCCCCCTACCATTGGGCCCCAGTTTCACCCACCTCTGTGACCCACTCCCCTTTAGAAAGCAGAGTCGGGGGCTGCCGGTGGGCTCTGCTGAGGATTTCCATCGAGTCAGACCTTGGCCCTGTTGTTCCCCACCAAGGAGCAATAAAGCCTACGGGTTTGACCCCTCGGCTGAGTCACTCTCTCTGCACCTCACCATAGCCGTCTCCAGAGCTGTCTTTGGGCCACAAGGACCCACAGGAATCACGGGAATGGCACGGCCATAGACGGATTCCTTCCAACATATCTGCTGCCAGGGTAGCCGGACATTTTGGAAAAAGGCAGACTCAGTTATAATGAATGTATGTTATTATGGCCTATGTTTTGTCCTGTCTGATGGTTTTTTCATCTGGCAATGCCTTTATTTTTAATTATTATTATTTGTTTTCAGCCAGTCCCTGGAGTTTTTCTAGAGTTAGCCAAGCACAGTCACAGCTGACATTATCTTTTGTTAGTGATAGTCTTTGCCATGAGTTAAACCTCCAGGTTTATCTAGATGACCTCCAGGGTTTTTTTCCAACCATTGTTTCTATGATTCATCATGTGTTAGTCATTCTTTTTACTGTGTATCATAGGTGTCCTTAACTTTGTATGCTTCCTGTGACTTCTTAAGGAGTTTGAGATGGAGCAGGAAGTAATTTCCTGAAGTTCCACACCAGATTGAGATCTCAAGAGAGACACAAACTCCTATGAGTGGCAGGCAGTGCCACATTCAGGTGGCATGTGCTGTTAGTAAAAATCTGAGTTCTTCTGTAGCTGGTGCTCTGATCTTTCCCTCGTGGAAGAATCATTGCACACTTACAGTAATGGGGAGACCTCAGAAACTGAGTGTTCAGATTTATTTCAGTGGCTGTCTGAAAAGTTTCACATTTTGTGCCCAGACCTGTGTGAATAGAGTTTGATGAGATAGATAAATAGCAGAGAAGAAAAAAAGCAATTACCTAGCTGGAGAGCAGGATGTAACAGTAGACAGCACACATGGAACTTAATTCACTGGGATTTCTCCTGTAATATGCCAGCTGCAGTGTTGACAAAGCAGTGTAGTTATTTGACCTAGGCCCTTGATATTTGCTTGAAAAGACATGTGCAGAACTGTAAATGAGCTACGTGTATTGCTGTATTGTTGGGTCAGGGTGTGGTATCTCACCGAAAACTCCAGCAGACCCTGCACTCGTGCACTTCACACAGCAAGAAATAAATAGATTGGTGGTGAGGAATGGAAAAGTAACAATCAATTGAGGAATGACAGAGGTTGTATAATGAGCTGAAGATAAAAAATGAATAAAATTTAAGTGCATATCTTGGCTAAGTGAGAGACAGATGGAGGAAATCTACAAATTTTGGGGGTGTGAAAGCTCTCCTGAAAAATGCAGCTCTGTTGAAATCAAAATACTTTACAAAGCAGGTCAACTGCAGTAGACTTTTGCTTAAAAAAAATAGAATGTGTTCTGTGTCAGACCACATTTTAATATTTTGGAATACATCTTTTTGAGTTCTTAGTTTTGAACTGATCCTTTGGATTAATTTTTTTATCCATTTTGATTTATTTAGAAGTAAGTGTGAACAATAAACAAATAATCAAAGGAGGCATGGAATTTTCCTTCCAAGATGATTTGAAGTGTTTCAGTTTTGATGTAATTTGGAGCAAAGCCAGAGTATAAAATCCTTGGAAATTGCTGTCATCCATTCAGTTCCCAGGGGGCCTGAGAAGGACTCTGTTCTGTATCGCACTTCAGCTGGTATCTCTTGAGATGTAGAAGCTCCAGTAATTGCCAGTAGCTGCACTACAGCTCCTTTGCTTTGCACTCTGCATGGCAAGGGATTGAATGTGCAAGTGATTTCAACACCCTGCTATGCTTCATGTCCAGCTGTAGTGGTGCCACTTCTCCTGTCACATGGCTCTGAAAAGTAGAAGCCTTGCTTTTTTTCCCCGTGTGCTACACCAAATCTCTTTCAGGATCAAAACAATTTTCTAAGGGAAGACTTTCCTATTAACACTTTCTGGGGACTATATAAGAGATTTAATAGAGCTTTTCTTTCTCTGCCTTCCTTTTTTCCATAAAATCTAGTACAAGATGACTGAGATAAGTGCTGACTGGTATGTCTTGCAAGAAACAGCTCAGTTCTGCTACTGGCTATTAACTAATTTTTGTGTGCCATTGAGAGATTCTTCTTGTGTTTGAAGGGTTCCATGATACAATCTGGCTTTTGAGTGTTTAAGGTATCATTTAGTGCTGAAGAAGTTATTGTTCTTGTGGGAATTCACAGAAAAAGTGTCTTGGAAAAGTGTTTGCTTATCACTGCCTACTTAACAGTCTATTATAAATCTATTACATTACAGTAAGCTGGTTTGGGTTTGGGGGAGTTTTTTGGGGGTGTGGATTTTGGTTGGTTTTTTTTTTGAGAGACAAATTTCCTTGTCTTTTGTTATGTCTTGTAGGTAGAAATTTTAAAGAAACTTATTGATAGGACCTCATTTAGGAGTCACACAATTGAATGAGCTTCTCAACTGAGCATGAAAACTGGAAAAAAAGAAATCTGTAATTTTCATCCTGTTTCTGGTCCTGCAAAGCAACCTTTGGATTCATCTGGTGTGAGAAATTTACCACAATCCATTCAGCACTTTTCTGCCCACTTTGATGCAATGCTGTCATTACTGTGAAATCCATGTTCAGGGTCTTTTTTTCCTTTCAGGCATACACACTGCTCCCACTGTGGATAATTGGTTATGTATGGGTAGCACAGGGAGAAGACTTTTCTAAAGTGCTTGCGAAGATGCTGCTCTGCAGAGCTTCAGTAAATAGCTACTTTAGCAGTGGTTTTAAAATCTAATTTATTAGTTTGTCCTTTTTAGACACGCCAACCTTTATACTAGCAAATACAAATTGCTTTATGGTTTAAAGACATCATCTGGCATTTTCAAGTGCTGCTCAAGAGCTCTGTGTGTGTTCAACATCAGTGGCAAATTTGCTTTGGGAAATGGAGGAGCTAGGTGTTCCACCCAGCTGTCTTTTTAGCAGATTCCTCACTAGAAAGGAAAGTAAATTTGTCCCTGTTTAAACTTTGGTTCTTGTGTTTCGTTCTCTGTGGAACCAGATTTGCTCTGCACAGTAGGTAATGCCACTCCCCTCTGCATCACAGGTTGGGGAGGACAGTCAGAAGGTCTGTGGATTCCATGTGTGAAATGGAGACTGAGTTTTTTAACAGAGACGCCTTTTTATGATAGGAAAAACTTTTATGTTTGTGCTTTGTGCCATTTTAGCTGGCATTTACTGTATTTCAAGTAAAAGGTTTTTGTCAAAAACCATAAAGAGAATATTCTGTGGTATTATTAGGGTTAAATATTTTGGAATTATAAAGTGCTTTTAAAATTTGAATAAATTACTTTAGGGTGGAAAAAGAAGATTTAGCATTTCTATATCTATTCAGGGAAGGTACTTAAAGGCTATTGTGTCTTTAACAGATAATTAGCATAAATAACATGGAAATTTACAAAAGTTACAGACCTCATTGCAAAGTCACAATGAGAGCTACCACTGTAAATAGTACAAAAACTGGAGTTTCTTCAAAATAACACATTAAGAAGTTCAGATTTTTGGGTCTGTTCTTTTGGTTTGGTTAGGTGTTTGGCTTGTAAATGGAAAGGAGCCAGCTGGATATGAAATAAAAAGCATTATGTACAAAAAGCATCTAATAGCTTTACATAATATCTCTTGAGTGAATGGTTTAGGTGTATTTTGGTGTCAAACTTCATCTTTTTGTGCATGACAAAGATTTTCTAATAGCAGATACAAAGGAGTAGCCAGGAATCTATGCCAATCTAATGACAAAGCAGGTTATGAACTCGCTTCGTTTAGGACTGATCAGTGTAATACCAAGTGGAGGGCCATCAAGGTTTATTAAATTTATCTAAAATTATCAGCCATACTTACTTTAAAAAGTACACATATTATTAATGAAAGATGTAAAATCTGGAGCTAGTTTGCTTTCAAATTGCTCCTGTGAAAATTAGTCCTTTATGATGATTTCATAAAGCCAGTAAATGGCTAGAACAAATGTATTATTAAAATGCTTAAAGATATATTTCATACAGCAGCAGGAAGCAATTTGTGTTCCTGTTGAGATGCTTTTCCATTCATGAGAGAAAATGTTCTTTTTTAGAATGTAAATACTGAATTTGTAAAATACATGTGGAAAAGCTTTAAGATCCTAGGAGCTCCAGTTCAATGCTTAGCTTGTAAGAATATCTAAAGGACATGCAGATGAGCCCTTTGGAAACAGATAAGCAGAACAATTGTGGTTCATCAAACACAGTCATAGAGGAGGCTCTTCAAAGTAATGGACACATATGACTCAGCTTCCTTCTGGCCAGTAGAGTGTTTATCTATGGCAGTCTGGCTCACTGTGACCTTAAATCTGGTCCAGCAAGCATGGCAGGAATGATGGACTTGCTCAAAAAATAAAGAACTTTAATAGTGAAAATAACAAACATGGAAACAGTATGATCTGAGGGGCAACATCCAAAGACCAAGGGGCATGGGGGACTTAATATATGGGGGTATCTGAGGGCAGGGGACCAATCCCAAATGCGGAACAGGAGCATGACCTTATCTGTGACAGGTCCTGAACCGAGTGAGAACCAGAACTAGAAACATGGCCTATTATGGAATGATCCTATCAGCATAAAAACTTCCATCCTTTCAGTATCCCATCTCCCATGGCCTCACATTGAAGGCTCCTGCATAAGCCACCGATGCTAAACCACTACTCATTCCAGCCTGTTCAGTTGCCACATTTATCAGAATTTAGCTGTCCTGAGGTGGCCATCTGGGGTGGGAAGGGCTGTTTCTTGTCTATGCTGGGTAGGCTGTAAAACCCCTTCACAGAGCAGACCGTGGTGACTGAGATTAACATGGTGCTTGAATGATCTGAGCCTTTTCTCAAGATGTATTATGGTAACTCCATCCAAGATGAGCCTCAGGTAGGCAGGGGTCACTTTTTTTTTGTGAATGTTCTGCAGATGTGTCACTCCTGACTGCTCATGATGGCTGGTTTTCAGTGCTGTGCTTGTTCAGGTGTAGTCTCAAAGACAACCACAGTCAAAAACACACCTGCATTTCAAAGTACAATGTGAAGATAAAGATAACTCCTTAATTTATATCTCCTCAAAAATTTTAAAAAGCAATTAGTTCATGGCACTTTGACCTTCTAGGTGACATTAAAAAAAAAAGTATTCTCTCAGTGATTGAAGATTCTCCTTTTAAACCTGCATCTTCTGTATGTTGTGCTGATCTTTTCTATGAGTCACTTAATTCCTGCCTCACAGGAACCTTTGTGGAGTAAGTCAAAGCTGTGCAGCAGTCTTGAAGTCCATGGATAAGCAGAGAGAACATGCTGAGAGGTTATAATAATAGAGACACCAATACTCAGTTAAAAACCTTGGCTTGCTCCTGAGTCAAAGATTTTTGCAGTATCTTGCCTCTTTTCTGTACCCTAGACAAGCCAGAGCCATTGCACTGAGTAAGCAAAATTCCTTTTCAAGGCCTTGCTAGATTTTCACTGCTATTTTTGTACTAGAGAAGTCCAAAAGGAGTGCTCAGAATTCATTGATTCTATTTTTTCTGATTGTGTTTTTTTCCTGCAAAACACGTGGGGAGATTTCACTACATTTCAATATGTTTATTTAGTTAATCATACAGATAGAAAAACATATTTCTGTCAGGGACATTTCCAGCTCAGTGGTCCATCTTGAAGAGTAGGAAAGAATAAATATAGATTTACTGGAATCTATGTGAGTGACACAGGTCTCTACTCTCAGGGACTATATCTCATAATGTCATCTTTACTGCAATTTGTGAGCATCATACACACTCCAGGCCTTGTACATTGTGAAGACAGAGCTATAGTTGGGGGATGGAAAGAGGGATTAAATAGCTTCTGCTACATTTAAAAATTTGAACATCACAATAATAGTAATACAGCTTGCTCATTTTTTAATATGTTCAAAATATAGTAATTTTTGCTTATGTGCAGCAGTGTCCATGAATCAATGCTAATTTGTTAATGGGTTGAAAGGGCTAAAGTTTTCAGAAATTAAATAAAAAAATAGATTTTTAGTAGGCTGAAGAGTCAGCATTCTTCATGGAAACCTAAACCAGGTTTTTTCAAATTCAGTTAATAATGACAATACTAATTTAATTGCAGGAGGAACTTACCATGCCTTGGATATGATGGAATTCAATTCTTATTTCACTTGCTTTAGGTGATTATGCAGCAAAGAAAACCCTAGACAGGTTGAGTTCTAGGTTTTCCAGAAGTGCTGAAAGCAGTAGTGGGTCAGATCAAGTTTGTTGACAAGACTCATGTGTGTTGTAATTTACAGACCCTATAGCTATTAAGCTACTAGTTGAGAACAAATCTCTTCTTAGAGGATTAATTCTTTTGTAAATTAATGCATTACTAATATAAATTATTAATATTAAGTGGACACATGAAATAAGTAAGGCGTCCAAACAACTGTTTTAGCAATAAAATCTTTCAAAAGAAATAATACATAAACAAGTCAGAATTGTGTTAATGAAAATCAGAAAGTTAAAATCAAATTAATTCATTCATTTTGTGATGAAAAACACTCCCTGATTTAAGAAAATCACTTGTAAAAATTAACAAAACATGTGAGAGCCATAATTTTGCTTTAGTGTTAAGAAGAGGCAATTCTTCACAGGATGAGGAGAATTCTTGCCTTTGTACATGCAGAAGTGTCAGTTTTGGAGGCCGTACGAAAGAAAAAGAAGTGGATGACTGGGCCACCGAGTACATAACATATTGCATTGCACACAGATTCTGTTAAAATACAGTGGCTTCCACTGGCCTACAACTATTCCTCATTTTATTATTATGTTTACTTATTTCAGCTTGCATATTCACACAGTCTACAAAACAGCTGTCTGTAAGGAGATTTTTTGCATAGGCAGCTTGATAAAGAGAAATATGGAATGACAAGATGATATGAGAACACAATAATCCTGTTATACCCTTTTATGTGGGTGTGGCCAAGTGGTGTTATTTTTAGTTAGGGATTTAGTTTAGGGATTTTTTGTCCTAAACCCTTCTCTTACAGATCATGCAGAATTTGTGGGGGTTTTGACAAGAACTATTCAATTGTTCTGTATTAATGTAGATCATCCCTTCTAGATTTGCCCAACTGTCTTAGGCTTTGAAATTGCCTTGTCAGAAGTGCTGTAGGAGCCATGATATGATGTTTTTCCTGATGTAACTTCCATTTTTCATACCATAATGTCTTAAAAACAGCAGGAGGAAAAAA
This sequence comes from Pycnonotus jocosus, assembly GCA_013400435.1. Lineage (NCBI taxonomy): Eukaryota > Metazoa > Chordata > Aves > Passeriformes > Pycnonotidae > Pycnonotus > Pycnonotus jocosus. Next base: position 71,088 of record VWYP01023618.1, on the reverse strand, counting down.
AAAATCACTCTCAAGCAAAACAAATTGTCATGCAGCAAGGTATATCCTAACCTATCACTTTAAAAAATGAAGCATATGACTTTTCTTACAAACCAGGGGGCAGCATCACTCCTACATTAATTTTTATCACTCTTTCTGCACATGTTTCTATTGTTATGGCACTAAATCTTTGTCCCTGTGATCTGTCATGCTGTAAGTTATCTTCTCTGGCTTCTGGGATTTTGAAACTTCTTGTCCTCACCCATGGCTCAGAGGGCAGTGGGGCCTGGGTAGAGAGCAGAGCTCTTTCACAACCATCACCAGCTGTGGTGAGTCGCTGAGGAGGGCAGTTCACACAATCCACTGTCATCATGGGCAGGTGAATAGCAGTAATGGTGAATAGGTACTAAACAATCCATTTTTTTTCCCCCAGTCCTGTATGGATTTTTTTGTTGTTGTTGCTGAAGAACCTTCAGAGAAAGGCATTTCTCTGGCTGACATAGTCTGTCCTTCATTTCCAGGCAGCTTTGTAGCCATTTCCAAGCTGGAGAGTTTCTATAGAGTGGAGTCCCTTTGCTTGAAAAGAAAAATTGAAACTTTCCTTGAAAGCAGTGACCCTAGATCTGCAGTGCCTAACATGCATATTTTTGTTTACAATAAACATTTCCAAGTGAGATGGTTCCCCCACTGGCCAGCTATTACAGCAGTAGGATTTATGTTTTTCATTTTCTGACTCCAACAGCTAGGTAGCATAAATAGCATTTGCCTTTTTTTACCTTAAAAGCTTTTTGGAAATGTGAAATTTTGTTCTTCCTTTTTAGACCAGCTCTAAAATCCTACCCTTCTTTAAAATAGGTGTAGTTCTTGTTGAATTTTTTGAGGGACAAAACCTCTCAGTATATTCTCCTGTCAATTAACTACTTTTGTTCTAGATTGCCTGGTCTTTAGGTTCCTGTGGATCAGTTGGACTTTTTTTATAAGTTCTGATGTAAAAAACCCAACAAAACGATGTAATATTTTAAGAGTTTTTTCTTTCTGTTTAGCTGTCTGCGTGGATGTCATTGGTCAACGTTTTCTAATCAGTGTGGTTAGTATATACCAGTTATAGAGCTGGAGTGTCTAGACCCATGCCAGACCCATGCAAAGCCACCCAGGATGATGTTCATTTGAGAGAGGCATCCTGTGATTGCTCTGATATTGTAAGAATCACTTATTCAAAACATAGTCATGGCGTGGTGCTCATTCCCCTGAATGCAATGTTTTGATGACTCTGGTTCTAGTCAGAAGCAGAGTACATGGTAAATGTACCTTCAGAGCAGGTCTGGGGTTCCCTGTGGGATTTCATCTTCAGGCTGGATCATTATGGCAGTTCAATCCCTACAGTGAAAATCTCGATCTTGTCTAAAAGTTTTGGAACTGCTAATCAGACTGGGATGAAGCAGTAAGAGCTGCTCTTGGTTAAACACTGCTGTCCTGCCACTGAAGCTGACAGTACACGTTTTTCTCCCCAGGAGTATAATTGGATTGTAGGCTTTTGTAGCAAACTACAAAGTGGTTCAAATTTCCTCTCAATGAATTTCCACTAAGATTTTCATTTCAAACAACAAAAAGTATATAGAACATCAGCTAATAAGGCTACAGGGTATGACCTTGCCCATGGAGAGCAGCTGACTGCTGCTGTCCAGGAGGTTTTACTTGAACAGCAAGCCTTTGAACATCAGGGATGCTGAGTTGTAGCATAACAGAGCCTCTCCAAAATCTGTGAGATCTTTTGTGTACTGAATACTGAAGTAGAATGCAGCAGTAGTAGTGGTTTTTTTTATATAAATGTTAAAACTACATATGTTGCTAAATAAAAACTACTCACAGGTTTATAAACATGGCTCTGTAGGAATATGACAATACTCCTCTGAACGCAGCATTTTTTATTTGATGTTTCTTTTCTGTTGACAGATATATCAACTTAAAAGTAGCCATACGGTTCCCAGTTGATTATGAATTTGAGAGGGCTGATGCACATTGCTTAGTCTAAAAGTCTAAAATAAGTTACTCTAAAGCTATTTGCTCAGAAGTTGCCAGACTTTACAGGATATCCATAAATAACTTTGTGCAAAACTTGAATCCACCATCAGAGTTAAGCCATATGCCAATTTCAAGATCTCCAGCACAAGAGCATCAGACATATGCACCACTCCCTAATATTTTGGTGGAGCACATGGTTGAGAGGAGACTGCAGCTCATGCCTCCTGGGGGTTGAGTCAATGGAGTGACTTCTGTTCACCACCACAGACTTTTACTCAGGCACCATCTGTTGGATTTTAACCCGTGTTGGTAGTAGACATCTGATTATTTGAAAATAGGGTCATGTCTTATGTCTTACATAATATGATTGTATATTAAAAGAGCCATTGAAATGGGCAGAGTAGAAGTGATTGTTTGGGTAACAGTAAAACAAAGAATGCAACATGTTGCATTAATAATGCACCAGTAATAATTAATGCCATAAAGGACCAAACCGATTTCTCAGAGAAAAGTGTTTCCTAAACAGATAAATCCTTGAGAATGTGGGACTTAGAAGAAAAAAATTGGAAAAGCTCGAGGAATCTAAGAAAGGAGGATGAGAGGACAGAAAGCCGTCTTTCCTTCTTTCCTTCATTCATTTTGTTCAGAGGGCCACGATGAATCATATGTCTCTTGCAACTTGCAGGAATGATCTTACTGTCCAAATGGCTTAAAGGGAGCTTCACTAGGAAAGAAAATAATCAATAGGATGAGATATTAAAAGAGAAATTTTCCCCCTCTTACTCCAGGCAGCACTGTCAACTTTCTATTGAATTTATGATCTACAGGAAATTAAACATTGACAGCATCACCCACAAAGATAAGCATATATTGCTTAGGGTTAATGACTTGCTGAATTTTCTAAATCAAGCTATGTATACATTAGTACCTCAGATTTTTATCAAGTGACTGTTGGCAAGTAACCATGGATAATGATAGCAAATGAAAATTCCTTTTATAAATGACAGAGTCGTGCTGTTGCATTTTAAGCTCTGCCTTTCCAAATATCTGCCTACTGTCTTGGCAAAACTCATTTGCATGTGTGCAGTATTTTGTTTGAATAACATAATAGTTATGTCATCTGCTTTTGCACACACTTATGGAGCCTTAAAAAAGGAATTAGAGATGCTGAAGCAGTTTGCAGTCCAGCAGATTTGGAAACATGTGCCCATGGTAGACTCCAAATTCATAATTAAGCATCTAAATTAATGGCTCTATTAAAAAAAAAAATGCTGGGCTCTCAGGAGTCCCTTTATTTGCTTGAGATATACTGATCTTAAAATTAGGCCCCAACTCATGATATCTGCAGCTGTAATCAGACCTTTTCTTAACTTTCCGGCTTCCCGAGAGCTGCAGGCTCGATTGAGCCCAGGACTTTTTAGCTTGCTTCTGTTTTAAACAACATAGCAGGGGCAGGCTAGTGGTACATCTCTATCATTTTCCTTTCAGTAATATCAAAGACCAGTTGCCTTTCCAGACCTGCCTTGCTGACCTACTGGAGGAAGGCTCCCTGGTCACCAGGGCACGATGTCCTTTGTGAAAGCTACGCCACGAGACTGGTGATGATCACTGGGAACTGCTTGATAAGGGAAAGGTTGTGTGATACATACACAAACAGACAGCATTGCCACTGTTGACATTTAGGTTATCTCTTTGGAAAAAACAGAGAGAGAAGCTCCACACAAAATGTTCAGAATTGTTTGGAGGATCCTGTGTATTTCCACTGGCCCATGGGGGAATCTCATTTGTCAATCTAAACTAAATATCTGAAATTCATGCAGCAATTCTCTAGTGTGTCAGAGTTACTGTAGATACTGTTTTCTTACTGTTTTCTGTACACTACCTATATAATCTATTAATTTTTCACTAAAATTGTGGGCGGCAGTTGCAAACCAAGTTTATTTTTTCTTTTAATGAGAAAATAGAGAGGCAGAGAAAAAGCAGTTTTGCCAAAACTGCAGGAAGAATCTTCAGAGCAAAGAATATTTCCTTTGGGATGCATAATGATGGTACATGCATCACCTTTAATTTTCTTCCATTGAAGGCCTCTATTTAGGCACTGGTCAGACAGAACTGTCCCTTGCTTTGTGAGATGAAAAGATTAAAGCCTAGATTGGTTTGGTGTGCTTGGTTGGTAGTGGGGGGTGGGTTTTGGTTTGGGTTTTTGGTTTTTTTTTTAACTCTATTACTTTAAGCTGCAGGGGTTGACACAATACTAAGAACAGTAAAATCCAGGTCAAGTATACAGCATTTCTGGTAATCCAGAACACTGGCACTGGATTACCAGGAAACAAAACAAAACAAGGTGTTTGAGTAAAATTTTAATGGAAATTGCACAAAAAAAGGAGAATTTTTGAAATAAACCTATCCCCCTCTTACTGCTTTGTATCCAAGGCATTTTGTGGCTTTATCTCTATTTTACAAAAAAAATTTACGAATGTGAAATGAGATGGCAGACCAAATATAGTTAACACAGACCAGAAATAGACCTTTCTCTTTTATGCTTCTCCCTCTCCACCACTCTCATCTTCTCAAAGTCCTATCAGTCAAAACCACAGCTAACAAAATAACTCAGATATAGGATTAAATAGAGGAAACACTGTTCATTCCCACTCTGAAGAGTGCTGAAGGCTTGTTATGGAGGACAAATGCCATGACTCTGACAAAGGCACAAGCACCATGGTAGGAATATAATTTCCCAGCCAAGAGTTAACCGTGCTGAAACCGTTTTGGTTTATAAGCCAAAGAAACTCACTTTTCCAAAAGGAAGGGTATCAGTCTGCCCTCCTAATGTGTACCTACCTGTTAGTAAGCCTTTAAAGAAATATCTCTGGCAAACTCAAATTTGGCATAATTTCAAGACTGCAATTTGTCAGCACCACTTATAGGGCGCTTTGGCTTTAAGTGAGGAACAGATGAACAAAAATATATTAATAATTTGTCATGTGGCAGATGCAAAGTAGGTGAAAAGCCAATATTTTAGCACAGTTGCATTTTTGGTGGCAGTTTAGACTTTACTAATCTTCAAGAAGCATTGAGTATTTATAGAAACCTGACCATCAGAGTAAGAAAAATACTACAAGAAAACTAGTGATACTAAAGCAAGTTCTGTTATAGTCTTTGACTGTTTTCCCTTTGGGTTTTGAACAGGCTAAGTAAGTATATTTCAATTTAGAGGCCATTAAGGCAACTTCTTTCTTAGGAAAACAGAAGTGCATGTTTGCTAGATAAAGAGGTATTAGTCATATTTGCTATTAAATCTAGAACCCATCTAGCAAGACTGAGATTGATGTGCCACTCTGATGCCTAGAAGCAAGGGGACTCAATTTCTAGTCTCACAGAAGAATCGTGAACATGTAGAGGGGAGAAGAGGGACTTTCATTGAGTTGTGGAAAAGTTGCTGTTTTTACTGCTCTGTCCCTGTGGTATCAGGGCTCCTCTTGCTTCTGAGCAGTGTCTGTGGTAAGCCTCCCTTTTGCATGCTGCAATCTTCAGGGAAAGGCTTTCCTTCAGAACACATACGTTGTTGGAGAGAAATTCTGTATTTTTGGTAGCTGCATGCGACAGCCTAATCACTTGGAAACAGTACATGTTGAATCTTGGATGACCAAGTTATGAAACACACCAGTTTCATAACTAGAGTGTTTTGTAACTTGGTCACAGTAGACAGAGAAAATTGCTATATTGTTCTTGAATGTATAATTAAAAAAAAAAAAAAAGATGTTTCAGAAAGTATTCAAAGAAGATTTTCCAGATGTTCAGAATCAGCTTTTTAGATAGGTGGGTGACCACTGAGCTTTTACAGGCTAGTAAAAGATGGTGGAAAAGATCTGTGGAATATCAACATCTAAAAATTTGTTTGTAGAGAAATTTTCAAGTTGCAACCAGTCAGACTGTTAAGTATGTGTTAAGTACCTAGAGAGGCTGGAGTGCCTGAAATGAGAATCCAAACATACAACAGTCACTGAATTTAGTCCAAGTTAGATATCCAAGTACTGCTAAAAAATTCTAGCAAGTACCTACATGCTTCTTTTTCTTAAAATCATTCCAGAAACTACAAAGGAATGTCCTAAACATCTATGAGAGAGAGAAAGAGAAAATGGCTTGATACTCTAAATTTGCAGAGATTAAGAACAAAGGGAAAGATGGCAATACAGGAGGAAAATGGGATCACCTTAAGGGGAGAAGTAATATCAGTAGAATGAAATTTTACAGTGAAAATTGGAAGGTTATGTATTTAGGCCTCATAAAAGGCTCTGATTTTTTCCTGAAGAGATATTTGGCTAAGTGGCAGGAAAGAGCTATTTTCTGTGGAGCAACTTAAAGATCATGGCTTCTTATTCTAGCAAAACAAACACTAAGAGCATTTTTATTTTAACAGGGTATTATTCTCTGTTATAACACTAATTAGGTAAACATTTGAGATTAATGAACTAAGGGACTGCATTAGCACAAAGAAAAAGTGGACACAAACACGAAACAAATGAAAAGGTTTTTAGCTATTAGAGGAATGGGTTTCTGCAAAAGCCTTTCAATCTGAGCAGAAAAAATCCCAGCAAGTTCTAACATGACGACTATGGCATTTGTAAAAGGCTTGATCTGGTGTTACTGGGCAGAACTGATGTCCCAGTAGGGAAGAAGTAAAAGGTCTTTAGAGTCTCTAATTCTTGAGGACTTTTTAATACTTTACATGCTATACTATAGGTTTTAAAATGTGTTAATAATGCCAGTTCTTAGCAAAATTTTCCTTAAACACTACCTGTCTTAATTTTTTCAAAAAATTGATAGATTTTTCCTGTACCTCGTGGGGATTGTTGGTATTATTATTACCACCATTTTCAGCATCATCATCTTGAAGGCAACATGGATAATGAAAATGTGGGCAAAATCTTAGCCAGTGTTTTTTTAAGGAAAATTCCAAGGGGGCTAAAACTAATTTTTCCTATGTTATTTTTATCACATTTAGTTATTTAAGAGGAGTGAGTACTTCTGAATTTGATGAATGTCTGCATATGTACTCATCACTAGAATCTCTATAGCTTGACCTAGGGCTACTGACCTTAAGGTTTATCCTTGCCTGTTGCATGATGATTATCTACTATGTTGCCAGGAAAATTATGAACATAATTCAGGCTTCCATGTTCCTCTGGCATGTTCCATCTGTGGCCTGTGAGTATTTTATTTGCTGATCTATCCAGTCATTGCTTGGTTGTCTCTACTGAATAAGCAATTTTGTGTTGGGCATGCTCAATGTACCAGTGTTAGGAGCCCACTGGTTGTTTTAGGTGCAACACAACAAAGTTGGTCTATTCATCAGCTAAAAGATACAATGAGATCCAGCAGATAATGTTATCTGGTTATTTTGGTTTCTGGTTTTTATCTGATTTCTAAATGATTCCTTCCTCCAATAAAATTTTGTGGAGCTTTCTGGGTGTTCACCCATGTTGGTTTTTTTTTTTTCTCCATCTTCCTGGATGTACTGCTATTTATTCCCTTTCTTTCATATATTGGAAGTAAATAAACACTTGCTCAGGAACTACCTTAACACAATGGCATTCCATGTTGTATACTCAGTTTTTGACTGCTTTCTCAAAAGTAAAAAGAATTTGTTGATATAAGCCAACTTTCAAGTATTGTTGGTAGATAAAAAATGCTTTCTACAGTCCAAGAAGATTACTACAATTTCACTTAAACCTATAACTCAGAAGTGGAATGAAATATCTTTTAGTTATGTTACTGGTAAGACACTGTGGTCCTCAGTCATACAAGCATTTCAGAAAGAGGACTGAAATTCTGAAGTGATTTATATTGAAAACCTACTTCTTTTGATAGTTCCAACCCCTGCAGGTGTGAACAAATTGTGACAGAGAGGAGATAATTATTTTATTAAAAAGTAAAAGAAAATATGTTAATACAAAATGGAATTCACATATTGGGTATACCTAGTGAGAAATGCTGTCATGATGGTAGAGCCACAATCCAAAATCATAACTAACTACATGACTAACATGGAAAATATGAAAAAATAATATTTTCCAGTACTAGAAACACAATATTGCTAGTTAGTAAAGAGATGCATACAAAGAAAACACAAGTCAGTGCTCTACTTATGTGTATGAGTATTTGCCATTGTTACTTTTCTTCATCTCTGTACGAAAATTCCAAGAAAAAAAGGAGTGGGGTTACTTTGCATCAGAGTTGGTATCTATTAAGAGGATTTAGGACTTTCAGAATTCAAAGCAATTGTTCCAAAATTTCTGAAGATTTGGGAAGTCATCACTACAATAACCTTGGGAAATATGATTAGAATTTTCATTGATATTGTGAGTGGAGGGGGGTTCTTTGGGGGTTTTTGTTTGGGTTTTTTTTTCCAAAACCATTGAGTAAAGAGATCTACCTGTCTACACGCCAACTAATCCTCCATCATGTGCCTCCATAATAGTCTGGAGTATATTTTCTTTCTGATTGATTCAGATTTAGGAAACATGCTTGCTTGCTTTGTTATGTTTAGAAGAGATCTGCAGAATTCCTGAAGGGCAGCAACCTGCCTGCAGTCGTTGAGTTAGGTAATAGCCAGCAAGATGATGTCCTAGGGTATCACCAACAATAATAGTTAATATTACTCTTTGTGGCATATAGTGGGACAGATTTTTCACTTGCTGAATCATTAGATTATCTTGTAAAACCCACTGAGAAAAATGATTTAAATTAAATTCTGTGTTCTGAAGTAAAAAAGCATGTTTTCTAACAGGGTAGGGACAGAATACTAAACTCCCTGTCATATGCAATGAAGAGTGTAAGATAGGAAGAAGTGAGGAAATACAACAGGGTCAAGAGAAGCTACTTCTGGAGATCTCATTCGTAGCCATCAGCAAGAAAGCCATGATAAGAAAGGTTTTCTTTTGAGTTCTCTTTCCAATGGAAAATTTCAAAAGCAAAACATCACCTCAGCCCAGCCAGAGATTGCTTTATTTCTCACCCTTTTTTTTTAACCCACCACTAGCTAATGTGAACAACAACAAAAAAAATCATTTAAATTTTTTAAGTATTTGTTTAATTAAAATGGATCTAAACATATTTTTAAATACTTTCAGGCTATGCCAAACAGCTTATTTTGTTATATGCTGGTTTTTTTCTTCTTCATTCTCATTGCATTACCATTTTCCTGTCTGCAGCCTGTGTAAAGGTACTGCATTCTGTTTGTTCTCCCTCATTCCTGCTGACAACATTGGTGTTTAAGTACTCTAAACTGACATAATATTGCCATGTTTCATGATTTTTCCTTTGACATCCATTTTAACTTCAGATTTCCTTATAAAAAGAGCCACATTTCTATCCATCTCTTTTACTGTCAAAAGTTTTGCCAAACTGATTCCACATATATTTTTTTCAATTACCACAAAATACTTATGTATCTATGATTATTATATTAGATATCTATTAGATATTTTTAGTGAGNACTGACATAGTATTGCCATGTTTCATGATTTTTCCTTTGACATCCATTTTAACTTCAGGTTTCCTTATAAAAAGAGCCACATTTCTATCCATCTCTGTTACAGTCAAAAGTTTTGCCAAACTGATTCCACATATATTTTTTCAATTACCACAAAATACTTATATGATTATTATATTAGATATTTTTAGCAAATAAAAATGTATTTACAGCTCAAAATGTTATATTCTTTCTTTGGCTTTTTTTGCTACTTTGGAAGCGTTATGTAGTGTCAAGGTGAATAATGTGTGAATCACAGAAATAACATCTCTGTATCTGGAGAGATGAAGGTCCATAGCATTCCTGTCTTATTTTCTGCTTTACTTGTGCTATGTAGTTCTGGCAGTAGTCTGGGGTGACATATAGTCCAGGAAAATAACCAGAGGTCTTATCAGAAGTAGAGGATTCATAGTAGTAAATTGCCCTTTTTTTAGTTACTGTTTTCCATAGCAACCCTGTTAAAATAGAACAGAGCTTCTGAGGAAAATGTGGAAAGCTGTGTCTTACTCCCTTCCCCTCTCCAGCAGCAAGAGAAAATTAGGACAGGGTATTTTACACTGCTTGTATTGCACAGCTCTGTGCTTCTGGATTATCGTGTAGAGCAGAAATCTAACCAGGTGGCCAGCACAGTCCTTCAGAGAAGAGTGTCTCTGTCCATTAACTGTGGACAGCTGAGAGAGAACAACCACCTTAAGCTTGGGTGTATTGTATATCATGATCTTCCTTCCTCTCCTTCCTCCCTTCCCTTATTACTAGCTACTTGTTGGAAGTTCATGCTGATCTAGGTGATGAATTACAGACCTGTGTAAGTGGTTCTATTTTTTTACCCAAATGGCCTCATCTCTTCATATATTACCAGTTTATCTTCCCCAGTGCTAATTTGAGCATTCAGGACTTTGGGACTGCTTCAGATCACTGATTTTGTTTTCTAAATAGCAAGCAGTCCAGCACAGTGTTGTTTCTTTCTATTTAACCCACTGCTGCTTGTATCTATGTTCAACAACAACAGAAACCACCACTTGCAAATGATGTTCTGTCTGGAAGTGAGGCAGGTTGGGCTAGCAGCACACCCTGCACAGCTGGAAGGGCACAGCACAGCTGCTCACAAACAGCTCACTCCCTGAGTCATCAGCATCATCCCATTCTCCTTCATTCTCCTCCTCTGTCTCATTGATTTCAAACCATCGGTGTCTTTCCAGAAACACCCCACTAGGGGATTTCCTACACATAGATGAGAAACTCATTGTAATAAATATCTTTGCCATGGCATACCACTGGTTTTTAAGCAGCCTTCTCTGACCTCACCACAGAGTCTCCTGTAAACCAGGGGCCTGTCTGGCTCTTTAGCAATAAGGTTTGTTCAAGTAAGAACAGTCTTTGGTGCAGTCACAGGAATGCTTCCATGCTGAAGAAATAAACGTGCCTTCTATTTTCAGCCTGACTTTGAATTGCCATCTTGCCCATCGTGAAATAAAAGTTTCAGCAACTCCATATTTCTTATTGCCTAACACATTCAAGTGTAACTGGGACAAGATAGCATTTAAATGCAAAAGCCTGGGAAAAGGAGATGGCATTTTCTTTCTCAGAGCAACTGCAGTGTTTGTGCTGAGAAATAGCTCTGTGCCCCACCCTTAATCTCAGGAGATAATACTGCAGCTCTGTGTCATGAAGTCCTGCATGCATCAGATAATTTATGACTTAGCTGAGTCTTTGTAGCCCACTATAAATACACATGTGAGCAAAATAGTGCGTTCAGGAGATGGTATTCATTGTTCTCTTTCACCACTCTGGCCCTCTGCACATACACCCAGTACCCTGGAGGTACAGAAAAAAAAAATTGCTACAGACATTTGTTCCCTGGCCAAACAAGAGGAATTAAGTGCTTTACTAGAGATAGATGCTTTCAAAAGCAATCATCATAAAGGGATCATGTAGTTTTATATAAATGATGGCATGAAGTACTTCCATCAGGATGTGTACGATCCAGTGCAGTTCCTGAGAGAAGGGTGCAACATACGGCAGCATATTGATGGAGAGGCAAGCAATCTGTTTGCAGCCTTATCTCAGCCTCAGCTCCTTATCAGGCAACCTTTTATAGACGTGCCGATCCTGCAGAGAAAGGCATCATTAGTAGCTGTAATTGCTTCCTGTGCTGGAGTGGACCATTTAAAGAAATACTGTATAGCAAATATAAATATCAGAGCTGTACCTGAAGAAGAATGGTGACAACCAGAGACATCCTTTTCCATGGGCAGACTGTGATTTTATGTTTAGATCGTGAAAAATCAGTAATATTCTGAAATACATCATTGCATGTATGAAGCAGTACATACTAAGGTAACTGTTAGACAAGACAGAAAGTGTCAAAACTGACTGTTCATGGTTTGGATTTGTAATTTTACTGGGATGTCCTGCTCCACCTATTTTTTGACTCTGGGGATTTTTACTATTTTATTTTATTTTGTTGTTCTTGTTGTTTGTCTTCCCTTTCCAGTGGCTTTCACTGGGTTAGCAAAAACTTTAAATCAAATTTACTTAGTTGAGATTTGGTTTAAAAATAAGCAGTATCTAATTTTTCTGTTGGATAAACTCTGTCATTCTGTTTTACACAGTTTTTCAGATTGTAATACTTGCTCATAGTTATAATTTTAGATAACCACCCAAACACAGTGATAATTACAATAAGCAAGTACTTCCTTAGGAGTTTGAGATAATTTGTCTTGTTTCTGTCAGTTAGCAAAATTCTATATATGCGTTACCTAATAAACCAGTGTAGCATCTAATAAGCCTTTAATGAAGGTCTTCAAAAAGCATTTAAATTAGTGCTGGTCAGCCTGCTCTAGGTGGTCCTTCTTGAGCAGGGAGTTAGACAAGATGACCTCATGGGGTCCCTTCCCACCTCAACCATTCTGTGAGTCTGTGATTCTGCAATGCTGTAATATAATTCCCTTTATTCACTGCTGACCATGTCACCACTTTACAGCTAAAATGCTCTGAGCTGCCAAAGTATTTATTGCATACTGTTGAAATGTAAGGATGGTTTGATTGGAGTTTCTTAAACATTAAAACTACTGCATTATCTTATTTTAAACATAGATGGCTTCACTTCCTAAGCATCTGATGCGGATCTCAATCACACCAGCATAGCTCAGGAGTAACAGACTAATTTCTAGGATTGGAGTAACCTGTAGGCTGCAGGGTAATATCTTGCCTGATGTGCATATTTTTTCCTGTGTCATAAGTTAAAAAACAAAAATTTTTAAAAAGCTGTTTATTATTTAGTAAATCATACAAGTCCATGCCATGGGGTTTTTTTTCAGATTTTATGGGCTGTCTTCCAAGTGAGGAAGACTGGTGTCCTTTTTTTACCTCATTTGGGAGTCTCTTCTGAATAAACCAACCAGATTATGTCTATATTTTTTGGTGCTTTTTTAGAGTTTTTAAGTAATTACAGGTGGAAAAAGTTAGTTTATGTTGAGAAGCTTTGCCTGTAAGGTATTGATTGGTGTGAAGACCTGAGTATATCTGTACTTTAGATTGCAGTGATGTGCAGAGATACTACAGTGAAATTTTTAAATATCCAGCTTGAGTAATCAATGTAGTCTTGTCACAAAAGCACAGAGCTCAGGGTCATAAATCCATTTTCAGAATATGTGGAGTTTCTGCTGTTTAGTAAAAATTCTTCTGATTCCCAAAAAGCACATTTAAAGCAAAAGTGTAGCTGTGCCAGATCTTGTTGTAGAAGTCAGTGTCACAACTGCTGACACCATTCCTCAAAGGGAGAGCAGCTGACAGCCATTCAAGGAACCACTCCAAATACAGTGATTTGAGATGAGAGAGTCCTTTCCTGCAGCTCTCTGTGTCCATACAATGGGGGAGTAGTCTACTCATAAATCTAGTCCTAGTGGTGATATTTTTAGTGTTATAAATCAAACTTTTGCTTCTTCAACAGGCCATGGAACTGTATCTAGGAAAAAAAAAAAGGGGGGGCCTTTTAGAGTGCGTTATGAAAATCAAGGAATAGAAATATTTATGTTCTGGTCTTGTGAGTCAGAGTTGGATTTTGGCAGGGTCTCAGGATATGGTGAGTATGATGGCTGTATAGTAAGTGTGACTTTCAGCTGAGGAAAAATTTAACACTGAGGTGGTAGCTGAGAATCAGATGGAAGTGTTGGTTTTCACCTACCTTTTTATCACAAAAGCAATGCAAGGACACATTTCCCAGAGTGTGCCAAACTGGGCCCTCATTAGAGGGCAAAAAGAGAAAGATTCAGCAGTAAAATATACTGGACAGGACAGGACAAGAGTACAGAGAGGTGAGAGTATTTATAGAAGCCATAGATTACCATCCCTGGTTCATGTCAGAGTCTAGCTGTGACAGTGGAGGTAGCCCTGAGCTTCTGAACCCAGGCTGACAGTACAGCTTCAAGTCAGAAAGACAACACTGTGCTTAACCTGCTGCTCTTTCTGCACAAACCTTCCTAAAATAAGAGCTTCCCCAAGGTATTTGGAGATAGCAGCTTTGTATCTGTAAACCATCAGTCAATACCAGTATTCAATGGGGTGAAAAGTCCCTGATATTTCTAACATTTAGGTGTCCTATCACACTTATTCTGTGATCTTCCCCAGTCTTTGCTTCAAGTTTTGGATTCTTTATGCTGATTTTATAAATAATGTTTACATTTTACTATGTCAATCATTACAAACCTCCAAGCTGAAGATAAATATCAGTCCAGCCAATCTGACATTCCTGGATACAAAAGTTTCACATTTCTTTTTCAGTATGAGCAGATGTGACTCGAAGTCCTGGCTTCAAATTTATAAATTCAAAAATATCTGTTATCCAGAAATTTTGTCTGGGGCTTGTTTTTCCACTTTCACTTTGTGGTGCTTTACATGAGCAATGAGGGATTTTTCAGGCATCTGTGAGGCTTAGTGGTACAAGCTGGATCCTAGTCCTAGGGGAACAGAAGAACCATGAGGCTACGTGCCAGTATTTTTGTTTCCTAAGCTGCTCCCTTGACCAGGGCTAAGACTCCTCTTTGTACATTCCCATCTGAAGCCTTTAAGGGAAATGAACTGTCATATCTTTGGCAGCTGCATTAAAATAAGGCCTTACTGTCTATCTGTTAGGTGAAGGGATTAGTTAAATGGGAGCAAGAGAGAGCTCAGCCAGCTCCTTGGATAAAAAGAGAGAGCTCTTCATAACTTGAGTCAGCAGAGTTCCTCTTCACCCCAGCGTCTCTTGTTTCTGTCCCCTCTGTTTCAGCAGAACATTTGTGCTACAGGGAAAGGCATGCCCTTGTTCCTTTCATTAAGTCAATACTTTTAGAAATAGTACTAGATTATCTGTGAGATTTCAGGGTGATGTGAAACTGTAGTCATAAATGCTGTGCCTCCAGATGTCCTGTGGTAAAACAGTAGGATCTCAGTTGATTCAAGGTCCTAATCGTTTGTGGGTGACACTCAAATATTTTACTGGGATGTGGAAGTGAAATATCAGGCACTTCCATTCTTGAGTGCTATTGTAAATAGCAGCTCTTGTGCTCACTGGCAATACACTGCAAGTGCACTTCTCCTTCCTTAATTTTGAAATCACTTTAAAAATTATCTTGCAAATTCCATGCACTGCAGCTCCATTCTGGCAGGTCAAAATTTGTGAGGACATGGAAAAAGTAATTTCCTGACCAAAGAAGAGAAGAGGAGGAGCCCAAACTATTTCAGTCCTACCAATAATTCCACATTTACTAAAATTGTAAGCTTAGGAATAGATGGATTTAGATATATTAGGAGATACATTAGGATATTAGGACTTAGATATATTGGAAAATATTGGAACATCAAGGCTGAACAAGCACTTAAGAGACCATGGAATTGCCAGGAGGAGGATTCTGTTAATTCTTCTTTTTACTTGGCAGCAACCCCTCTAGATGTGAGTGTATCCCAAGCATTTGCTATTGAGAGGAGGAATGGAAAGGAGAGATCAGCTGTTGGACCAAGGCCCCTGACCATTGCCATTAGAACTGAGCTGGATTTAGTATGTATGCTAAGCACTAATAGAAGCCATTTCCTTAGTGGATGATTTTTGAGGCATTCACTTTTTCAGGGAGTGCATTATTCACAGCATTCTAAATATGCACGATGGCAAATTGGACTACTTCCACAGAAGATGGACTAAGGCATAAAATTGTTTAAGAGGAGATGACTGTTCCTTTTTATCATTTTTCTTTTCTTAGTACTTTCTCTTTCACCTTTTCAGTGCCATTTCCATATGTACTTAATCCTGTTCCATGTCCATTAGCCACTAGTGCTGCATTAATGTGGATTGGCCATATAGGATACTACCTTGAGTATGGTCCTAGCTCCTGTTGCATGTATAACTAACGCAACTTGGTTTCCTATGGCTTCTCTCCTTCACTCCTAATGTATTTACCCACCCTGCCTACTTTTCTGAATCAGTTTTATCACTGATTATATTAATGCCATCCCTGAATAGTGACTGGATTTGGAGATATGAAAAATTGAAAATAGACCCTTAAAAAACCAGAAGCTGGAAACCAATGGAAAAACCTTGCTGAGAGTGATGTGTTCTTCTCAAGAACTGTAATGCAGCACTGTTTAATGATTTTAAATTATCTGAATAGCAAAAAGAAAAATGGGACTAATAACTATGTGTTTACATGATCCTCAGAATCTTTTTTTCCTCCCTCAAGTAATTCATTCCTACTAGTAAATTGTTTTGATAACTTTGCCACCCACACTTTATTTGAGAGTCTTAGTTTGTGAATATAACAGTAATACTTCAGCTTGAATACCTTTTTTAATTTTATGAAAACAAAGTATTTGTTTTTACTTTTATACTGATCTACAGAATGCAATATAGTATTTCCTCAACATTCATATTGAAGTTGTCAGATGTGCATGTGCTCTGTCAAAATCACTGAAGAATGTTAAATAAATTGTGACATCTGTGAGCAGCCTAGAATGACAAAAAAGGATGACTCTGTGGAGAATAAATGTAATGGCACAATGGATAGCCAAGGAAACACCTGCAGTAGCTTTCAAACATTCCTCTTTTTCCTCCTGTTCCACGCTATACACTCTTAGCTGTCAAAATGAGCTTTTGTATTTTAGGTATTCCATATTTGTGAATGTGTAAAATACAGAGAAAATAGATTGCACTCAGGAAGGAGTTACTACTTTCAAAACATTTATACTTTTAGGGAAGGAAAAATATTTCAGGTGGCATTGTTTATGTAGATATGCACATTTATCCCAGGATCACCATAGCCTGGGGTGATGTGTGTAGCCAGTTTGCATGTTCCCCTTAGAGGAGACTGTGTCAGCTCCCTCTGCAGAAGATGACAAGGTCCAGGAGTGACCATGGGTTGGGGACAGGGACTGAATGTGGCTGGACTGGGTGTGGACTGTGTGTGGCTGGTCCTTTGCAGGGTTCCAGCCCTGCAGCTGCCTGGTGGGTGTGCAGCACTGCCCAGGGCTGGCTACCATAGCAGGATCCTGCTGGAGAGCACTGTGGGACTCTCAGCAAAAGGTCCCCCGGAGGCCCTGAGACAAAGAAGCAGCTGGTGCCATCCTACAGCAGCTCTCTAACTGTGGAGTTAACTGTTACCCATTAATGGGAGTTAATTCAGGTGGATGTCTCACATGCATATGTAGGGTAATGTCCATCAAGAAAATAAACAGAGAATTCTGCAAGTTGCATTCAACAGGAGGCTTTAATTCAGGGCATGTTGTGGTCCAAATCCAATGAAAAAACTATGTTTTGTAGAGTTTATGCTTCTAATAGAGTTTTCCTTGTAGGGGAAAGCAAAAATGAAAGCAATTCTAGCAGGTGTTTTTTACAAGGGTGTTTATTACAAAACTAAACAAATCTAAAGTATATTTTAGACTTAAACTTGCCTAATCTATGATCTGCATTCTAGTTTATGCTATTACTGGACAGGATTCTTCTGTTACTAAAATATTTAGTGGAATTGGTGACCTATTACATTTCCATATTATAAAATTCATCATGTACCTACAGTAGGGGACAATACTGGTTATTCATATTTACATTTCTTTAACTGTCCCTAAGTTGTATGTAGTGCATCTGTTACTACATCAGGGACATGATTCTCTGTTATTCATTGCCCTAAAATAAAGGTTGAAATATTGTCACAAGGAATGAGATGGGTAAATTCCATTTAAATTCATGCAACAGAAATAATCATTTAATCACGTAAAACCTCCAACTCATATTCTTCCATGGAACCAAAATCTTACCGAGGGCCAGAGGGTTCTAGTAGGAATTTTAATACCAAAGAAAGTTAATTTCTCTTTCTTTTTTTTTTTTTTTTTTTTTTTCTTTTTTTTGTGGGGGGGGTGGGGAGTGTGGAGGTGAGAAGTGGGAGAGGAGAAGGAGGGAGGCTTGGTTACATTTAACTGTAGTATGTTCTCATTGCAAATAAAGGACAGGCAAAAGACTGTGACATTGAAGAGATAAAAGTACAATTAATTACTTTTAGTCTGAAGCCATGATCTCATAATGCAGAGGTAGGAACATTTTCTCTTTTTTAAATATGCAGTGAATAACCGGAGGCTAATAGTAATAATTATTAAAATAAAATTCCATTGTGTTCTAACCACTGCAATCATTAGAGTCTTACAGATGAAATATCAGACACTGAAGTCAATCACTAAGTGCTTTGAATAGGGCAAAATTATTCCCAGGGAGTAGTTTGATCTCTAGCACCACTTTCTTCTCTGATACAGTATCTGGATCAAATTATTACTTATAATGTCTAGATAATGCTTTGAAAACCTATGCTAATGCTATGAAAGGTTTCAAACAGCACTGTGTGTACTTAGTAACCAAGAATGTGGCCTTGAGCATTTTTGCATGAATGGGAGAAGGCTGATATTTTCAGACAGGTATTGATCAGACAGAATATGGGTCATACTTGTGGGAGGCTCTGGAAGAATTGTCTCCACCAGTCAAAGCCTCATGCAGCAGACTGTTTGTTAAGGTTACACTAAGCTGACTTTTTATTTTCTTTTATGAAAAATGACTCCTGCTGTCACAAGGTCAGGTCCTTTGCAGTGCCATCTGCAATATATTCAGCATTCCTTGTAGTCACTGAAAGGTCTTTCTCTGCCCATTGCACCTAAGGGAAAAAAAATAAAAGCCTTTTGAGTTGAAGTTTAAGCATGACTTGGGAACTTCTGTTTGAAATATTTACATTTGATTCACTCAGCTCATGGATTACAGTTCTTGTTTTATCTTTTGCCTATAAGACTTTTCAGATGCGTAACAGAGCTCCAACGTTGTGGAACTGAAGATAGATGACATATAGGAAAAAAAATTATAATTTTATATATACTGGAAGGCAAAAGAAGATTTGACTTGGAGATGTTCTCAATCAGATCTGAAGAGCAAAGTAAATGCAGAGGATCAGAAGCATAAAGAAGTAATGAATAGCAAATTAAACATAGCTGTCATAAAGCAATGTTTAAGCTCTTCTTGTGGCTGAAATAGGATCATGTGGCTTAGTAAATGAAAATGCAGGATAATATCATTAATTTATATGCCATTTTTCAAATTTTTATCACACTCATCGCTTTACATTTCTCAGTCTGTGCTTACAAGTTTGCTCAAATTCAGCCACCTTACAGACAGGCAGTAGGCAACAGTTTCATAGCATACTGCAAAACAGTGGGAAGGAGGAGGAATTTTGCCAAAGATATTGACATAAACCTCTCAAGAAAAATGATGCAGAGCAGGCAAGGAATGCAGTTTTTAATACATATGGATGCATTCACACATGGGCAGGCTCTGTGTAATCTATTTCATCTGTAGTAAACTGGTAGGATGAAAAGCTATGATTTTACTGATTCTAGGCATCTCAGTCCTGACACATACAACCCTTACATCTTCCTTCTGGTGAAGCAGAGGCTTTAGAGAAAACTACTTTTAGGGCAAAGAGATTTTTAAAGGTTGGGAATATGTAACCTGGAAGGCTTAAATTTATAGATGAAACTGTTATAGCTAGATATGGAAGAATAACCTGCAGACAAAAACAGTGTTTGCAGCCTGGCATTTCAAACATACCACAGTGCTTGTCATTTTTTCAAAATGTGGGGCTATAGCCAAGTGTCGAGTTTAACTGCAGTCACGATATATTATCAGTATGGAAGTAGATGATGAAGTTTTCACTCAAGGTCTTGAGCAGTTAATAAGCTGGTAAGTTGAATTTGCAGTGCATTCCCATGCATTTGTTTTAAACTTGCAGATCCCTAAATTTCTTCACTTTTTCAATTGAAAATTATTATGACCTGTGTTCACTTCTTTTTTACTTTTACTGTGTCTCTTATCAGAGAAGAGCAAGGTAATAAAAGAAAGCATAAATGAAGAAGCATTCACCGACATTTCATGTTTTCAGTCATTCAACTGAAATCTAATAATCTAAGAATATTGTTCAGGCCCTTCAAAACAAGTTACTTTCATTGAATAAGGAATTTTAAATTATTTTTTTCCCAAATCCTGTCCACTGTTCTTCCATGGCTCACTGTGAGGCTGGCCTTAGTGCCACAAAAACTCCAGAAATGCCTTCATTTTTTTCCTGTAGTTGATCATTAAAGACAGAAACATTGAGATGAGAGTTGCTGTGTTTTTCCTCCACCTGAATTGGGTGTGATGATAGTACATGCATTATGGAAATAGCAGGCTGCCTTAATACATAGCTTGGCATTTTGCCATGGAAATGGCCATAAACCAAGTTTGCTGAATTTTTGTATTGGCTTGTGGTGGTGGCAGTGGGTGTTGGTATCATTTTGAGCAAGCAAAGGCTGAATATCTAATTCATTTTGTCTGGTTTACTTTAATCTCTGTTGAATCAACAATGACTCAGTAGGTTCAGAGTAACAGTCATTGTTGGAAGTTACTTCAGCGTGCACTTTGGCATATGAATCTGCATTCAGAGTTGAATAATCACATTTCATATGGATACTCCACAAAACTGAGATTGTGTATAGCCCTGACCTTCAGGTCCATGCAAAAGACTTCACCAACTTCCTGGGGATTGAGAACTCTCATTGTGTTGTAAATTACAGTAGCTTTAAAGAACTGCCAGTAAATAGGAAAATATAAAGTGTGTAAAAAATGGCAATTTTCCTACATTGTCAGAACAAATAAAACCATAGGCACTTGTTTTCCCTGGCCTGACTAAAAGCCTCATAAGGGAAGTATTGCATTCATGTTGGAGAGTGGTAGGTGCAACATCTGAGTTGAGTCACCATTCTTTGGTCACCATTCTTCTTTGGCAAGAACATCTGTACTTTTTGGAGGTGCCAAAGAGATACTTCTTATTGTTTATTGATGGACACCTTAATCACTTCATATTTTCCCCTGTTTTCAAGTTTTCATTCAAGTATCATTAGAGATGAGTTTTGAACAGGATAAATTGGGTCATTTAGTTATATTTTCGCTTTATATCTCGCCTGTTTTAAAAGAGCCTGCTGTAATAATTATATTTCACAGAATATTCAGATATTGACAATGACAATTTAGAATCTAATTCTGCTCTAACTATGTTACTCTAAGGATCAGAAGTCAGATGAAATTCAAGGTATTCTGTGCATTTTCCTGGAAATCCATTTCTGCGGTTAACATAAAAAATGCATTTTCTCTCTCTGTAAATGCTCACAAAATACAAGGCGACCATCAGGTGATTTTTAACCACTTGAACTTTTCCCTGTCTTTGTTGTCTTGCAGTGAATAAGACAGATTGGAATAGTTCTTAGAAATGTGGAATTTCCCTCCACTATTTAAAAATAAGAAATGTTGGAAACACCTGTTCTGATTCTTATTTTTAGAATGCTCCCTGGAAATCTTAAAGATGTATATTGTGAGTTCTCACACTTAAGCTGAGACAAAAGTGTTACCAAAAAATATCTTGTCTAAACTGTCAGTCACTGTAGTTGCAGAAGTTTTTAAAGAAACAAAGATTTTTCCTGTCTAACAGGAACAACAAATTCTTTTATTTACCCACCTTTTCTTTCCTGTTTTCTATGCTGTCCTTTTTTGATGGGTTACCTTGTAATTGTAGTATACTGAGGTAAACAATCTTTGAATTTTAAGTGTAAAAAAGTAGGAAAGTAAAGCTCATTCTTCCTCAAAAAGAAGGAAAAAAATATTTTCACCTCCTTTATTTATTGCACAAGGCAAAGAAACAGGAAAAAAAATCTAGTCTGGTTCCATGTTCTTTGTTCACTCCATTTTCCCAGAATGACTTTGAATCCTTTGAATTGAAAAGATTTTGTAGAAAGCTTCCCTGCTATCCTTGCACATCCAGCCTTGTCATAGTTTAGTATCTGAAAATGTGATGGATTTGGATTTGTCATTTGCTTTTTGCCTCCCAAATATGCAGTGGACACTGCATATTGATTATGAACTGTACTTTACTACACTGGTATCAAATAAAACACAAGAAAAAGTCATGATTTGTTCACAAATATTTACCACTATTAATAATTCATACAGGATAAAATTTATACTGGATAAATGAGTAGATGTTAATGCTGTAGATTAACACAGACTGCTATTACCTTATCTATTTTATGGTTTCAAATTTGATAAAGGAACAGTTAGCAAACAATTTTGTGTTAAAAGCAAGACAGAGTATTTCTAATAAATGATACTTTAGGTCTTTTACTTACAGGTACAAGGCAGGTAGTGCATAGTCTATTTGACCTGGTTTTGCTAGAATGAGGAAAAGGTACAGCTGAAAAGAATAGCCTCATAATGTTCATTGCCTGAGGATTGATTTAGATTTATGCAACGTGGCACGTATTTCATATGATTAACTTATTTTTCTTAGTATCAGAATTAGCTTTTTACCCAGCCATAGTTACAGTTTCATCTCTGTAAATAAAACCAGGTCTATATAATGTTTTTCTACCGTTTTCCTTATTATTCTGCAGCTGCAGTTAGATACCAACCAGTTTTTCTCACATACTTTGATCTTGCAGCAGTTTATTCAGTTTTTGTCCTTTTCTCATCATTTTCCTGTGTTGTTCATCTTTCAATGGCTCCTTCTTTATGTTTTGCTTTTTAAATAGCATGACTCATCTGTACTTGTCACACCAGTTTACTGAGAATGACATTTTATCTTTAGAGAAAATAAGGCTTAGAGAAGTTGCGTGATGCAGAGGTCAAAGCCAGCAAGAGATTTGAGGTCTTAATTTGCACACACTGCCTGCCCACTCGTTCTACTTAGATACTATATGGTGACCTTAAAATAACAGTGGAAATCTAGGGGTGAGAGGAAGATTCAGGAAGTAAAATCCTCTAACCCAGGGCTGCATGCCCCTGTGTGTGATAAAATGGTATGCTATGGAGTAGAGTAATTAGGAAGAGGTGCACCCTCTCTTAACCTTTGATAGTTTGCAAAAGATTCAGTGGAGATGCAGAATTGGGGTGGAGGGATGGGGTCAGATTAGTTTGGGGTGGAAGTGGTGCCAACATGCATAGAATTTTTTATTTAAAATTATGGACTGATGACGTTAGTTGTGGCTAGTTGAAGCACAAACTGCGTGTAGTGGGTTTTTCTCACTACAGAGGGGTAAAGCACCTCAGGTAGAAGTGACCACAACCTCTTTGGTATCATACTGTGTGGTGATTGCAAGAGTCCTGCAGGAAATGCCATCAGATCACTACTCACTATCCTTATTTGGCTGATATTGGAACCAGAGGCATTTTTCACCTCCTAAAAAGCAACCAATTGCTGTCTGAGTCCAAATAGTCTTAATTATTTAGGTTTGTGTTGTAGCAGAAAAAAAAGACTATTTGTGTCAGAATATGCTTATGGATGCTCTCTATGTCTTTCAAGGAAATTTGTTCCTCATTACATTAGCTATGTCTTGTCATTATACTTCAGTTCAGCATCTACCAGTAACTCCAAAATCAGTCCTTGTAGAAGAAGAAGTAATTTATAGCTGGACTGGTTAGAACTTTGGAACTACATTGGATTTTATATTTTCATGCTTGTAATACCAGAATGATTCCTTTTGTGTGCTAAATTTATTTACAAGTGGGATCTAAAGCACATTATTGCCCATTTGGGTGTTTTGAGACAACCGCTCACTAAAAATTATGAGGTAGCTGAAGATGGGATTTATGGTCACCATTCACTCTGTTGGCCAATACATTTTTTCAGAGCTGCTCAAGTTAGGCAAACTCCATATAATGTGCCTTTTTATTTCATAGGCAGACATAGAGAAATACTATCATTTTAAGAAACTGTTGGAGGCATTGTACATTTTTATGAAAAGATTTTTTTAATATTACGTTTATTTTATGTCCCATGGTGGATCTTTTAGACTCATCAAGAGTTGCAAGTGTGAGTCTCATGGATCTTAACAAATAATATATTGCAACCAGAACTTCACAAAATTATTATTCAACACTGTAGAATGCAGAAAAATGTCCCTGTTTCCCTCAAAGTCTAATTATTGTATTGCATAATTTTGAGACACTAATAAGGATGTATTGAGCTTTTGCAAACCTATGGCCAGAAGGCAATTTTTTACTCAATAAATCCCCCACCAATGATCAGACAGCTAATGGAAAGTGCTCCAGACTTGAAGTAACAACATGTGCTTTCACTATTAGCCCAATGTTTGCATTTAAAAGATCAATCAAAATATCTATTAGCACAGTATCTACAGAAGAATATTCAGATTGATCCTGGATAATTGAAAAATATTGTATTTTACATCAGGCTTCAAAACAGTCCTCAGGACTTTGGTCATGGGCTACTTTTCCCCCTAGTTTTATTTTCAGGTCAACAATGTCCTTGCTTGGGATTTTTTCTGTATCTAGGGTTTTTTCTACAGCTATTGCTAATGAATATTGAATTTCTTTCTCAGCAATAAAAATCTGAAATTTGTCCGTTATGTATTCCTTCTGGTCATACACTGCTTTGCACAGTAGCTCTCTGCAGCTTATCTTCTGTGTCAGCTGCCCTAGCTGGGGGGCACCGTACTGTCAAGACAGAGCTGGAGCCTGAGACTGCTCCATAAAGATGTGTCTGACTCCTCTGTGGAGACAATGCACAAGAATGTCATGAGATTGAAATCATGGCATTGTACTCACAGAGTTAGCATTCAGTTTCTATATATTGATAAGAAGATAGGTTGCTTTGATTTTTTTTTTCCCCTACTAATCTTGAGCTTACCATTTCATTAAGAGAAATACCACATGGCTACAATAAATTAAATGTTAAACCTTGAATTTCATTAGCCCTTGTTTGCATTGGCAACCTTAACCCACATAAAATCGAGAGCACAAATGAAAAGATCTGTTTGTTGTCCTGTTCTTTCATTAGGACATGGTTACATTTGGCATTAATCTGTTTTCTGCATTGTGTCTCATCTGGCAGCAGGTAGCCCAGGAAAAGAAAAGCTGGAGTCTAAAATTGCATTCAGCTGTTAATAGGTACTTTATATCTCAGCCTACAGCTAAGATTGCTTCTGTATGAGAAGTGTTGGAACTGCACTTGCCACTAAATTACTATGGATGTTTCTCATGCATTGTAAAGAAGAATATGTAAGTCTATGCTATATTTTTAAAGTTGCCCTGAGTCAGCATACAGTTTTGCCAAATTATTTGTTGCTCCAGACAAGGTCCTAGATATTTCCTGAGGAATATTTCCCTCCAGAGAGGGCAGGATCCAGAATATGCACGGACTTGAAGAGTGCAACATCTACATCATCTCTTTCATTATGCTACAGTCTGCCCGTGGGTGGATTGTGGACAACTATTGACCTCCTTGCTACTTCTGAGACATAAATTCAGACCATAACTGAAGTATGGTGACTTTTTCCCAATGACTTCCCAATGGCTGGGGATGGACACTGACACAGATGTCCTCTCAAACCAGTATGTGAAAGTTTTCCAGACACAAGAGAGGTGTTGCCAGATTGTCAAACACAAAGAGCAGTGCATGCTATTTACTTACACACTAGTGATAATTTTAGATGCTTAATATAACAGGGTTTTAACATTTTGAGCTCTCTTCTACTTGTAAATATTCATTCCTTAGACAACTGAAAGGGGACCTTGTCAACACCTATAAATATCTGAAGGGTGTGTGTCAGGAAGACGGATCCAGGCTCTTCTAGGTGGTGCTGAGCAATAGAACAAGAGGCAATGGGCAGAAACTGATGCACAGGAAATTCCACCAGAACATAAGGAAGACCTTCTTTACTGCACAGGTGACTGAGCAGGGGAACAGGTTGCTCAGCAAGGGTGTGGAGTCTCCCTCACTGGAGATACATAACTCAAGAAGTGTCTGGACACAATTCTGTGCCATGTGTTCTAGGATTACCCTGCTTGAGCAAAGAGGCTGATGACCCACTGTGAACCCTTCCCATCTTACCCATTCTGTGATTCCATGTTTTTTAAGACACCTCTTCATTCTAAATGAATTCTCAGGAATAAGAGCTTAGAAAAGAAGTGAAATATTAAAAATTTAGACCATGGCTTTATCATGACCAAACAGAAAAGACTTAAACATTTGGGACATGCTGCATTGCCAGACCTATAAGAAGGGTGGGAGTGGATTTTACAAGGCTTCCCAAGATACTTGAGCACACATCTTGAAAGTTTAGAGAGATAATAGACCTTGTATAGAATAGACCTCATATAGGATATCATTTGGTTTCCTCAGATCCTACAGGCACTTGCTTTTAGGATGCCATTTGTTTGCTAGGCAGTACTGAGGGACATAAGGGTTCAAAATTCCTTCCTTGGAAAGAAGAGCCACTCATGTCTGGATTAATAACAGTCTTTCATTTCATTAGGGTGCACCAAATATCCTGCTGCCTATCATTTCATTTGCCAGAGTTTTCAACATGCCATTAAAGGTAGTGCCAGTAGCAATGGGAACAAAGAGAAAAACGGGGGTGAGAACAAAAGAACCCCATTGTTAAAAAATGCAAGAGGAAGTAAATCTTTATTCTCGTGTTACAACTCATTGAGTCACTGGGCTTGAAATGAGATCCCTGGATTTGCACTTCACTCTTGTGTGTCTTGTTCAGTTGGGATGTAAAAGCTTCCCCATCCTGAGTTAATTAAAGAACTGCCATTAATGCAAATTTGTTTGAAATTAGCTTTCATGCTGCATGCACAGGGAAGAAAAAGTTGGCAGATCTGAGTGGCAGAAATCTGTGCATGCATCTGTGTGCCTCTTCAGGGTCCTAAGTCATCTTTGAAATCCATCTCTTTTGTATATGTGGAACTCAACGTCATTGCTGAGATGCAGGTCTCCCATGGAGAATTTATTTCAGTGATGTCTTGGACTGCAAATCCATAAAAGCTGTTTCTTTTCAGACAGGACACCTAATATCAGCTGCAGAAGATGTAACAGTTTGCATTAGATTGCTATTAGTTTCATTTGTCCCCTGTGCAAGGACTTCCAAAACTACCTTGGTACTTTCCTAGACTGTTTGGGTGATTTTCCCTGCCAGCCATTTCCCTCCTAATTTAATTCTTTCATGGTCTGTATAAGACCACTAATACAGTATTTTACTGCTGCCCCACAATGTGTATTCCTAGATGGATATTTATTGATTCCAGCTCTGCTGGAGAAAGTGTGGTGACTTTACCAGCTCCAGGGTCTTTGGTCAGTTAGGGTTTCATTTTACAAGATATGTCCAGCCATTTCCCAAGATGAGCTCACCTTACGTTATCAGAAAAAATTGTGAGATCCAAATTAGGGGCAAAACACCTCTCAGACCTCTGTTTGAAAATCAGACCCTTTTTCATTCTCAGGCTTAAATGGAGAGAAAGAGATTAAGTGTTGTCACCCAGATGAGGATACAACTGCTACATATCTTTAACAACCAGACTGATTTTTCTTCCATCGTCCTCTGTGTTGCTTACTAGGGTTCCTCTCCTAGATATATTGTGGGCTTTATTTATGTTCACTGTGGAATATAAATTGCAAGCATACAGCAAACTGTGATGACCCACATTGCTTCTCTCTGCAAGTAAGCTTCTCATTCAGGATTATCTGAATGTAAATATTCAACTGATCAGAATAATGAAGACTTTGAAAATTCATTTATCTATCAAGTGTTGATAGAAAACCTACACCAGATAGAGATTTTTCATCATTTACATTTTAAAGTACTCCCTCTCAGAAAGATTATACTGCATCAAAAGATTTGCGCTTAAGACGTCATTTGATTAAAGTAATGCTGCGCAAAATCTTTGATTTAAAATCATGTTAGAAAAGGAAGCCATATTTTTTCTCTAAATAAAAGTGAAAGGTAACAGTTTGTAGATAGCCTCCCAGATATCAAACTTCTGGTCATGTTGGCAAAATGCTGGGGAGAGCATGCTTTTCTTATTGAACCTAGATTACAGGCTTGTAGAAATGTAGTGAAGGTTAATGGTTTGATAACTGAAAGTGTTAACCTTTGCACTGCTGTTCCAGGGCTGGATGTGCACCATCCATGCTTCCTGTTTGGACTGACAGCTCTGGTACACACCTCCTCATCACTAGAAGAACATTACATTTTCGTTTCTTCAGTATAGCCTCTGATCAATGTCATAGCTGCCCTCAGTCCTTGAAAATGCATTCTGTAACTAAGAAAAATAATAATTCTGAGATGAAATATGAACAAGCAAGCACTTTTCTCCTCTCAGAATAGGGAAACAGGTTTCAGTGGGTGTGCAGTGGCTGTAATGAAAACAGTGTAAAGCCCTTTGTTTGACAACTTGAATGAAAGTGTCCTTAACACAGTCACACCCTCAGAAGCATGAACTTGCTTTGGACTCCAGGAGCATGAAAGGCAAGGAGCTGAATGGACTCTTCTGTAAAGTGGACCTGTGAGACCTGACACAGTTCTTTTTGTCTCTGGCATAGAGATACCCAGACCATGGAAAGGGGATTATGGTGGCTCTGAGTAGTTCCCTTGCTAACTCTCATGCTAGGACCTGTGAGCATCGATGTTCTATGGGGTCTGAATTCTGCTTTGTGCTTGAAGATGGGAGCTGGATTCTCCTTGGTTTGGTGTTATCTGATTCTCTGGTATCTGGCCCAAACATCTGTGCTAGCAAAAGGTATAATTAGAAAGAATTTACCATTATTTTGCATAGATAAATGGAACATTGTTTACTAATTGACAGCAAAAGGCATAAATGAAACAGATCCAGTTCTTGCTGGATTTGGACTGGTCATAAAGATGGAGCAATCAGTTGCTGTCATTACTCTTGATGTGTCCAATATGCGTAAAAAGAGGATGTTGCACCAAACACTGATACAGAATGAAAGCCAAGTTTTCGTCACTGGGATTTTTACACTGGCTTAGTTCTTGATCATTACATTTATAAGCAATAAAAATAAGGAAAGTAAATTAATGGATTAGAACAAGTGTGTGGAATATAATGCTTTAAATATTGAATTATAAAAAAAAAGTAGAAGATGAACTATGAGGCCTTTATTTTCCTTTTTGAATCAAAAATCAAAATATTCTCTGAGCCACTAAATTAGACAAGCAGTTTATGTTTTGTTTGTTGTGTTTTTATGAGTGGCATTAACTACATGGGCATTGAACCACTTTGGAAATTGACAAAAAAAATTTACTGAATGACAAATGCCTTTTTTGCTGCTGAAATTAGCCAAAAAAATAGTTCTTAGTTTGTAATGTAGAAATCTTGCAGTGCTATCTAATCAATAGGATGTAGTATCCCATAGAGGGTAAATATTTTAACAAAACAGAAAAGCTTTTTGTTATTATCTTTTGACTAATTTTTTTCTTTTCAATAATCTCAGTTGTTCCAGTAATTCTCAGTAGTGCAATATCCAACAGTACCTTTCTGTTAAAACAGATGGCTACATTACTGTAGGCTTCTCTGCAATGTAGCTTAAAGATGCTGACTAATTTTGCAACACAGTATTTGTTTCATTTTGCAAGAAAAAAAGGCAAATATCTTTCTAATGTGATCTCCTCATGTGGGCCATTGAGACTAATCAAATCATATTATAAAAACACATTTTTTTCCCCTTTTGCCTTTCTCTGTACAGCAGTTGGCTATCTGTGATGCTCATGCATTGCATTGAAAATTTTATCTTGGAAAAATCACTGTGTCATTTTGTAGGAGTATCTTTATTTTCCTCAGGAGGCTGGTTTTTCACTCTATCAAATAAAAAATAGCACATGTATATGAACATAGTCTGGCTTGTGTTTATAGTATTTTCTATTGAGTTCTTTCTTCACTGGATGTGAGTAAATAGCATTCAGTGTCACATAGATATGAAAAAAAAATGGTCCACATACTCTGTTAAAAATTAAAGAAAAGTTTACATTACTGAAGAAAAGAAGATGGTAAGAGCTTAATTGATGTTGTCAGTGGCTGAGTGTGTTTGGCAGAGTTGGGGAGAAATTTCAGTCAGTATGAATTTGATATGTCCTGTCAGCTTGGTTAGCTCATCTTGTAATTCTTTTTCTTTGCTTTCTGAGGAGTCATAACTTCATGGTGATCTGTGCCAGCAGAAAACTGTACTATGTTCAAGCAAACATATTTCCTCAAAAAGTTAGTAGAAAGCAAAGTGCAACCAATTTGTCAATACTTACTCAAGTTCTTGCCAGCAGGTCATGTCTTCCTCAAGCCAGGGCTTTCTTCCTCTTTTTGGAGGGTACCAAACTGTTAGATACAATTGGTCCAGCTGTAGGTTCTAGTGCTTAAAGTGACAAATCAAACAAGGTCACAAGTGGATCAAGCTCTTCTGGATCTCGCTCCATCAGTGTAAAAGGTTATAGCATCCTGTGGGCTGTGCCATCCATCCTCCAGCAGACAAGGGCCCTGGAGCAGAAATAACAGAATGTATCAGCTTCTTGACCACAAATCACAGTCCAGCACGTCTACTTCAACTGCCTCTGCATTCATATTCCAGGCTGTCAGCTGGAGCCTCTAAGGAACAGCCAGCTTGCTGCGGGAAGATTAACGTCCAGGGAAAGTGGGAAAAGAGAGGGTTCAACCAGTTGATGGTTGCATCTTAAATCTCTGTTGTTCATCTCTTCTTGAGACTTTGGTAAAAGACCAAAGACTAAAATAAGCATGGTGCTGAAATTCAGTTCTATGATTGATGTCCTGTTCCTTTTGTTTTTTCCTTCCCTATACGTAGCTTTTTTTGCCTCTGCACAGGAAAAGCTGACTAACAGTTTTTGGATTATCGTGGCTTCTGCTTGTTTGGAAAGAAAATTCAATGCCACAAGAATTTTTTGTGTTTTCTTCATAAATAGCTAGAGGAGTACCATCTTTAATGCTGCAAAATACACACATCAAGGATAACTAAGTTGTAAAATCTATCCAGAACAATAATTCCCACAAGCTTTAAAAGTGTATAATAAAGCAACTTTGACAGATTTTTTACAATAGAAAATTTGTTTGTACATCATGCTTTAAGAGAGGAGAATTAATATAATAATGCTGAATACAGTGACAATGAACACTTATTTTCTCCCACTATCTGCCAGTCCACGCATTGTATCCACCACACGCGTGCCTGAGCAGCAGGTTTTTTACAAAACGTCAGAAGGTAACAATACAATAAAGCTTTTCTTAGATATGTCACTGAATCTTGATCTTATCTGCATGGTATTACTCAATAAATATATGATGATTTGAAGATCCGTTCTGGAAGTCTTATGTTAGCCTTCAGATTCACTGAATTAGTCTGCTTGAGCAAAATGATAATGCAACGATGTTTTCACCAACAAATTCACCAAAGACAGGATTTATTTTTTTTCTTCTTCTCATTTTGTGGATACCAGCATGCTGATCTTTATTCCTGGATATTTACATCATGACGAGACTTGTGAAAATGCTTTGTGACTGAAAATCTTACAGGCCATATATTCTGCCTTGAGTGAACCCTGAATCTTCAATGGAAAAATTAGTAGCTCCTTCACATATAATTATGGAAAGGTTCCTCTAAAGAACATGTTCATGTGGGATTTTTCAAGGAGTCTAAAGGAATGAAGTGTCTTGTTGATTTATCTATATAAAATTGTATTGTCGAACAATATTTTCATCTTCACAGCTGTTAGAGAAGAGGGCAAAACTCCCTTTTGATGCATAAATGCCCTGTAACTTAAATCACAGTTTGTTGGAACATGTATGTCAAGCAGGCATGGCTCATCTAAGCACACTGGCTCTGCATGCATTTTGCCTTTTAAAACTTGCTTTTAAGCAAGCAAGGACTATGACTTCTCTTTTATCGCATTTGCAGGGTGAGAGTGAAAGGTGGAGACTGTAAGAGAAAAGTTCACTTGGAGTTCAGCAGGCCTTGGATTTGGCATGGGATGCTTTTCACTCTGCTAATATTTTTTTTAATAGAATACAAGTCACTAATACCTTGTGTGTGCTGGATTAGTAAGAGAGCCCTGTCAAAACAATGTCTTCTATGTGATTCTCTTGTTTCAGTCCCCTCTGTTTGCTCTGATGTTGCCAAGACAGAAATTATGACAATTATGGGAGAGTAGGAAAGGGTGGGTGGAAAAGTAGATAGAAGATTTTAAAAAAACCCCAACAAACAGTGATCCTGAGATGCTTATATTGTAGAAAAATATATTTAGTCCTGAAATTATTTAAGCCATCTAGTAAAGCTCAATTTAAAATGTCCTGTTCCCATTTAAGTTACTGGGGAATGATATTTGGCGGGTGTTCCATCTCCTAGTTGTCCTGTTCCTCTCTTCTTCTCCCCTCCTACTTATTTCAGTGCTGATTGATCGTCTGAAGGTCTTGCAAGCTGGTAGGTGTGGGTGAGACTAGCACTGACAAGTGCATGTAACTGGCCTTTTAATTTTTGCTTCTGAGTGCATGTGGATTAGCTGTCACTCTTTCTGGTATTTATACCACTGGCACTTATGAAGATACTGGGCTTACTGCTTGAGAGCTTTTCCATTTCGGGAAGACTTTTTTTAAAACACTGTAACAAGAATTCTATTTTCTGCTAATAAAATAAACAAGGAGCCTTAGTAATTACAGTAACAACAATAATCCAAGTACAAACAATAATCCAAAGATAATTTATATTACAGAAATGTCCCTCCACTTCTGTGCTGCTAGATGGGCAAATTATTTGATTCCTGTGCTAATCCACATGAGCCAGAAGGCATTTTCCATTGAGCTCTACAGTGCACATTTTTTTGGTTTTGGACACCTCTGCAAAGAAGGCAGGGTGCTGGGGTCCAAACAAGGCAGCCCAATTTATACAGGCAGCTTCTTGAGTGTAACTGGTCTTGTTGCAAAACTGCAGCTCAATTATATGAGTTACAGAATACAGCCTGTTGAGTAAATATTTAGGACTACTTGACTGCAGTATGTTACTTTTGTTTCACAGTGTTCAGTCAAAGCTGCTTAAGTTCTCTCCAAATGAATATTTTTTTGCTTTCTACTGGTTGCAGCCACACATTGCATTATGACAAAAAAATATATATATTTACAAGTAGGCATTTATCCAAGCCTGTATCTATGTGTAGTCATTCAGAGATTATTGGTAAATTTAAGAATAAAATTTTCTGTGTTTAATTATTGGTCATGTTTAATGGCAGCTAATGAGGTTTGTTTTTGAGGGGGATATTATAGCTTGGGATTTTTTCATGCATCAGCAAAGTGGCGGAGATTACATCATCCCACTGAAGTAAGTGGATATATCAAATTATCTAATCTCTTGTCTAAAGCGCAAAAAGCAGCCTTGTGTTTTGCTTATGTCATTAAAAAAAATGAGAAAAAGAATACTGACGGGCTTACCTGGCTTATGGCAGTACATATATAGACTTTATTTCACAGAATCACAGCATCATTGAATTGAGGTTGGAGGGAGTGTCTTGGGATCGTACTGTACACCCCTCCTGCTCCAGTAGGCTCAACTGGAGCAAGCTGACAAGGACCCTGTCTAGTTGGGTTTTGAATATCTCCCTAGAATGAGACACTGAAACCTCTAGGCAACCAATTCCAGTGTTTTTAGCAATTCCCATTGCTAGCAATTGTTGAATAATGTAGTACAACATATGGTAGGAGTGAAGTTTTAAAGGCTTTTTTCAAACTTAAGAAATAATGTCTTCAAATGCATACAAAATCACTTGATGGAAATGAGACACAAAAACCTGCAGATCTGAACATTACCTTGATCTCAAAAAACATATTATAAAGTCTAATAGAAGTGCAGATCATTGTTTTATTTCACATTTTCTACATTTCCTGTGGTTTTGAAGCTGGGGGTTTTGCTCCTGGCTGGTACACATAATAGCTCTAAATATTTATTTGAAAATAAAATGTAGGATTTAGAATAAGAGAGGGGTTTTTTATCTGTGTGAAGGTTTGGGGTTTTCCCCCTAGTATTTACCTTGGGTTTTCACATATCATATTTCTTTCACTATGTGAATAAACAATTCACATGATATGTGCATTATAAGTTCTTTGATGGCAAGCAGTTTTCCACATCCTACAATTCCTATATATGTTTGGATGTTTGAGAATTTTACACGGGTTTGTAACATTTTCTGGAGTTTGTAAGTTCAGTAACAGTATCCACAACTATTTTTCTATGATAGATATATATAGGCTATACTACTCTTGCAGCAAATAAGAAAATGTAATTTAATTTAAAATAGTTTGTTCAATAATTATATGTTCTTTGTGTCCATATATGAACACGTCAAAGTGGAAATTGGTAACAAAAATATACATGGAATTTTGCAGGGTACCAGGTGTCTTGTGTGTGACATGAAAAATCGAGCTTTTAGGTGATCCAAGAAGATGTAGTTTAAGATGTAGATAGAGATTAAACTCAGAGGGAGTTCATTGCCAGCCATTAGGCAAACATTCTGAGATTCCAGTGAATTAATGCACCTATGCACCTATGTGGGTGTACAAAGCAATATTTCTCAGTGGAAGAAAGAATAAAGAGACCCCGAATGCAGCTAAACAATGCTAGTGTGAAGGCTTGATCTGACACTTTAAACAGAATGAAACTACCCCCACTGTGCCCCACGTTTGGTAGCAGAAGTGCCAGTTGCAGGTTATGGGAAAAAAATGGTCTGGGAATCTGTGACTGACTCTCAGAAACAGGAAGAGGGGAGACTTCTTGGACAGAAGGGCTTGTTGTAACAGAAAACCTGATCAAACCAAAGATGACTATTTGTTTTTCTTCATTTATTTCTGCTGCACTCAGAGAAACAGGACTTGTTGACCTTTTCATTTTTTCCCCTTTGTCTGTATGTAATGAGCATTACACTCACACCAAAATTCTTATTTTAGGAGATAGAGCATTATAAAGGCCCCAGTTTTGGGTAATGTACTATTTTTGTGTCCACTGCACATCTGTGAGCATCTGTTTTATGGTCAGATCTGAATAGCCTGTATTGAATGCCATTAGAGTTTTACTGAAGAAAATGAAACCAGTTTGTTTGTCTAAGAGTAAGCCTCTGAGGTGAGGAATGTCTATACAATAGCTAAAATCCAAGGGCTGCATTTAAAAAGCTTTGGCTGAAAATTATTACATTATAAATAATGTCTTTATTATAATAGTCATTATAAATAATGACTTTAGATGCTGCTCAGTGATTGTAAGTCAGCTAGCCTTTGGGCCAAGATGGAAACTGTGAGGACCCAATATTTATGTGTTCATAACCCCAAGTACCTTAAATATATTCTTTAATCTTTCTGAAAAATTAGATTATAGATCTGTGCTAAGCATTGTGCTCCACTTTTAAAGGAATGCTCAGATATTAATGAAACACATCTGAAAAAAAGATCCAGAGCTCTGTGGTTGTTCACTAGCAGCTCATAGCCCTCCAGATTTATCAGGAAGGCTTTTCCTACCCTTTGGACCTTGTTGTGAGATGGTATGATAAGGTAAGATGGCAAAAGACCTCTCTCAAATCCTGCCAGAGCAATCATTGGTAACTGTTCTATTTGAGCATTGGGTCTACTTGGGAAAACACAAGCAGATTACTCTTTTGTTCAGAAACAGGAGCCAAAACAGAGAAATGTTCATCTACAGATACACTGATCCAGTGAGGCTGGGCTGAGGACAGTCTGAAAAGACAGTGTGCATTTCTATTGAGTAGGACTGGATGCTTGGAAAGGCAAATACAAAAAATTATTAGTTCAAGGACAGTACTTATGAGCCAGGACGATTTTTGTTGTGCTCCTCTAGGGTAGCTAACAACTCAAATTCAGTAATTTCTTTCCTGTCAGACCATTTTAACAGGGAGCCAAATAAATTCTGCTTTGTTTAAGAACAGTTCTAGGAATGCTTGATCAATATTCACTTCCTCTTTTTGCCTGTTTGTATGGCTAAGTGATTTGCACCTTTGTTCCATTACATAGCATCTGTTACAGACTTCATTGTGCAGTGTTTATCACCTGAGAAGTTCATTACTTAGAAGAACACTTTATTTGATCCACACCGGACTGTCAACAAAAGGATGTATTTTTCTTCAGATTGAGATCTAAAGTTTCATTTTATAAAACGACCACGTCAAATTGCACAGAGGAGAGATAGCCAATTTACCATTAACAAGTTAATTGCAATTGAATTTTTTGTCCTGGAGTGCAAATGAGAGGGAAAGGACCATCCCTTCTCTTATAGTACAGTACACCAATTCTGTCACCCATATCCTTGTCCATTCTCAGACAGTCTTTAGCCCTCAACAATGGTATGCCACTGTCTATAGTCACTTTGGGTAGAAAGCAAGCAGAACACCTAAATAATTGTTTAAAACCTCAGAGAGTTGTGAAAGCTTATCTCTAGCTACCCAAGTGTCAAGTGGCACAAAGTGGATTCACTTGCTCCGTTCAAAACTATGGAGCAATTGAAACTCTACAAAGCAAAGAAATCTCTTGTGACTCATGTGTGTGTCAGCTAACAAATTCCTGCTCAATTTACACAGAGCTAGGAACTTCTCTTATTGTCTTATCCTTGAAGCATTGCACAGAATGAAAACACCTCTCCCCCTTTCTCCCAGAATTATGTGATATGTTAACGAGATTTTTTGCACTTGGCCTCTCTGAACTTCATGAGGTTTGCAAGGCATCACCTCTCAAGCCTGTCAAGGCCCTTCTGGATGCCACCACCCCTTCCCACCAGTGTGTCAACTGCTTGGTGACACTGGCAAATTTGCTGAGGATGCACTCAATACCGCCGTCCCTGTTGCCAACAAAGATGCAGAAGAGTGATGGGCCCAGTGCCTATCCCTGAGGACACTATTCATCACTGGATCCCACTTGGACATCGAGACATTAACAGCAAGTCCTTGAGTGTGACTGCACAGCCAGTTCCTTATCCACTGAATGGCATATCTTTCAAATCCCTGTCTTTCCAGTTTTGAAACAGGATGTCACGTGAAACAGGGATATGCTTTGCACAATTCCGGGTAGATGATGCCAGTTGCTCTTCCCTCATCCACCAATACCTTATTCCCATCAGAGTCACCAACTTTGTCAGACTTGACTTGCCCTTAGAAAAGCCATGCAGGCTGTCATAAATCACCTTATTTTCCATATGCCTTAGCATAGTTTTCAGGATAATCTTTTGGAGGTATCACATTCTGGAGTATCAAAATTTTTAGTTCCCTTTAGTAAAGGCCATTATTTTTTCTGTCACATGTCAAAGAAAAGATAACATTGAGTTCCTGCACCTTGTTGAATCTCCCTGAAAAAAAATATTCTTAAAGGGCTTCTCTATATATTTCCTTCTGTAACATATGTTTATGGTGTTTGTATTATATTTAGTATTGACTGAAAGAATACTCTGGATAAATATATCCACTTATTATGTTATATTCCGCTTATTATACCTTCTTCTAGCATCTAATGAACCATCTGTATTTTAAGATTAACTCCAAGGAGCAGAGGAATACCTTATAGGCATAATATTCCCATTTTTTAAAAAAAATTTCCTTTCCTTGTCTTCTATAAAATTCATTAATGAACTTTGGAGCTGATCTCCTGCTAGGAATTCCAAACACATAAAGCCTAAGCGAAAGTCTTGATCCAGTTCATCTTCTTTCAAAGTCAACTTTTCTGAAATAGGATGCTTTTGTTCAGAGAATCTTACTTGTGTACTACTGTGCTTCTCAAATAAATGACTCTCTTGAGATGGAAGGGGAAGATAATATAATGAAAACTGCCTTTGAAATTTCACAATTCCCAGGATCTTGAGGGGTAGAGTTACTCATGCAGAACATTAATTTTATCATTGCTCTTCACAGTGTCTTTCAAACCAAAGTCATCACTGGTTTAGTTACTGCATCAGACTAAAAATTTATGTGGCAGCAGCAATTCTGTGTTGAAATCCTTTACAACAGACTTCTTTACCCATGTGACTCGGCTGTTGATGCTGTCAATATGGTAGCTTGATACATGGCATTTCTTGTAAATCGTTATTTTCTAAGATTGTATTTCTGTCTAAAGTCAGTATATCACTTCTTGAAGGGAGCAGTTTAGTTATGCACCAGAAGAGAAACACTAAAAATCTTTGAAAGGCAGGTTCTTTGCTAAACCAGAATAATACAGTGTTTTCCATAAATCTATAGATGCCACTTAAAATCTGCCTTTTGAAGTAGTCCAGCTGCAGTCTGATCTCTAGCTAGTGTGACTGCAGGCATTTACCCTCACAGTTTTCAGGTCTTGGTCATAGGCAAATTTATTTTCCACAAGATCAGAAGGCTAGATGTTATTCTCATTGCTGCTAATCCAAGAATCCCATAGAAAATTATGTACTGACATAGTCCAAAGAGTTATTTTCTTTCTCCCAAGGAGAATTTTTTCATTCAACTAAGTAGTGTGTCTTATGGACTTTGAGGCTGGGTTTTTTTTTTCCTTACCATGGGAGATTTTCAAAGACAGAAGGATGAATTAGATCTCTCTGATTTTCACTGAGATGATACATCCAGTGAATAGGCTCCTGAGTTTCCTATCAGTCTTTGAAAACCTTCCATGCAATTCTTTTCAATTTTTGTGCATCCATTCCCCCATTTCTGCTGCTTTTTATGCCTCTATAGAAACATTCATGGGAACCTGGAGGAGGTGTGTGCTCTACAGTCAAATCATAATTGCCCTACTGGGTCCATCTCATTAAATGTCGCGTCTGATTATCCATCTGTATCTTGGCCTTCCAACACAAAACGTGACCTTGGGCTGTGATCCATCTGCTAACTAGACAGGATCAGATTTCACTACAGCTTACACAAGAGATCTTCAGGGGGAAACTAGGGTATCTAAAAAAGGTTTTTAATGATTGGGTAGGTGACCTCAGTGAGCCACAGGATCAAAGAACCTGATATGTGCTATCTCACCGTTTTGTTAGAAAAATAGCTGCATTTTACACCAGTTCTGACCATTAAATGCTTGATGCCATTCTTTCCAAAGAATTGGTTATCAAAGAACATAACCAATTACCTCTGCATATCAAAGCACTCAAACCCATGTGCAATGAGCTAAATTATCATTCTATCTCTTCAGGAGAAGTAAAGTCAGTGACTAGGTCCCATAATTGCTGTGGTTTTGGTAATAATAAATTAGTAAAAAATCATCTAGCGGTTTCTGGTGAAAGAAAGTTCCTCCACAGGATGAACAGTAGCTCCAAAAACCTTTGTTGACAGCAGCATAAACCATTTCTACTTGGGTTTGACCATATGAAATGCTCACTACATGCAATTGTTCACACAGAATACCTTCACGGTGTTCTAATGAGTATGTATTTGGCTTCAGGACACTTAAAATATGTAAAATTATGATTTAAGAAAAAATCTGACTGTTTCTATCAAATACCTACTAATGAATAGTAACTTCTTCTTCCAAGTCACGTACTAAACACAATACTGTCCCTTTACACAATGGACAAGACTGATAGAGCTAGAAAAATGCCGTCATTTTGACTTCTATTATAATAATTTTCATTATATTAAACTTAGGAAGTATTGCCTTATTAAAAAAATACCATGTTGATAATCTAGGCTAACAACATAACTATTAAGAACAGTATTTATTTTTATATATAAATAAATATACATATGCACATACATACAAATAAACACATACTTGTATAAACACAATAGCTGTCTAAATGAAAACAAAATAGAGCAATCAATTATAATAATGATGATCAATTATCAATTGAGGAGTAGTCCTTGGGAGTTAGGGGAAAACACAAATGTGGTGTGCCACGGTTGAAGAGTAATGAAGCATAATACAAGGTTTTCTTTTCTTCTTGAATCAACTAGCCAAAACATGCTCTTAAACCACAAACATGCCACTAATTAAAAATAATGGTCCAGAAAGAAAATATTTCCCATGCTTCTTGGCATAGCAGGTAATAACACCAGAGGACAAAGAAATGGTGCACTAAGTCTTACAATAGATGATTCATTAATTATTCCTGTAGTAGTGCAAAGCTATAGACTCAGAGTCATACAGAAGACTAAATTAACTGGATTTGTCTATATCTTTCCCATGGTGGTTAGGTCAGACTCTTGCAAAAATCCTCAACATTTTATTACAGACTGTAATCCTTGTGGATGACATAGTAAAACTGGGGGGTTTTTCTGTGCCTCTTAGACCTTTCTTCACTTAGTTACCTTTAAAGGTAAGAACTGATTCTGTCAGAAATCATGTATTGTAGGGAGCTGCAAAATGTGTCAGTTGAGGGGTGGTGGGAAAAGTCTGCTTGAAAGGTGAATGAAGCGTTCTCTACAGTGGATACTTTACAGTTGGCTTCTTGAACTCAGCTAAGTAGGGGATGTTCCCAAAATAGCATTTAGAGCTTCACAGATACAACTGGTCCAATTCAGATGTGACATAAATAGGAGCAGACAGAGGGAGTAAGCAACACTCCTGGTGTTCGTGCTAGAGTTTACAGTGGCATCACTTGAGTAGCAAAGTGATTGGAGAACAGAACTGAAAAAGGCAGGCTGACTTGTGAGAAGAGGAATAAGAGTGCAGGACTGTTCCTGGAGGGCAGGCAGATGGGAAAGAATATATGCACTATGTAGGCCAGAGACTGATCCTTGAAATGTTTGTGTTCAAGGATGGGTCATGATGGGACTTTGAGTAACCCAGTCTGGTGGAAGGTGTCCCTTCCCGTGACAGTGGGGCTGGAACAAGACGATCTTTAAGGTTCCTTCCAACCCAAACTATTCCATGATTCTGTGATGAGTATCTCCATAGGTTCTTCCAAGTTCAGCTTTGTGTAAGTGGTGATTTTAATCAGTGGTATTTCCCCATGGATTAAATTTGGCTCATGGACCAAAGAAGCAGTCTGGTACAAGGATATGAAAATCTGTCTGTGTGTTACCAAGATGGAGGTGCCAGTCACTGCTCCTTACTGGAAATACTGAAATAGTCTTTGTCTTTTCTTGAAGAAGGCCAGATTTTTTTTTTTTCCAACTGTTTTCTGGAACTGAGATTTACAGCTGTTTCCCAATTAATGTATGCACATCCGTGGTCACAATCTGTACCCCTGCTAAGTTTGGATCTTAGAAATTATCTACATGAAAAAAGAAAAAACCCAAT
Source organism: Pycnonotus jocosus (assembly GCA_013400435.1). Taxonomy (NCBI): domain Eukaryota; kingdom Metazoa; phylum Chordata; class Aves; order Passeriformes; family Pycnonotidae; genus Pycnonotus; species Pycnonotus jocosus. The sequence continues at coordinate 29,965 of VWYP01023618.1, read as the reverse complement.
GCATAGCATCTATTATCATGCTTAAAAATCGCTTTGAGAGTGCTTTCATTTGGTGCAGTATTTCTTCTGACAGCCCAAATGAAATCTTCCTGTAGTGGATGTTGCCTGTTACTTGATAGAAACATTAATTAGGTCTAGTATGTGCTGCTTCAACAGAAAATGAAAAAGATAAACAATTGATTGCAATCAGAAGTCAAAACAAAAACATTGCAATAATGTTGCATATTTGCATAGTTATCACAAATCCGTGGACAATATGAAAAATCACTTTTAATGCATATACAGATGAGCATGAATTTAAGAAAAGGGCCTGGGTAGACAGATACCAAGCACTATCAGATTGTGCAGTGACTTTTGACTGCTTTTGTACTGAATATAAAAGTAATCCAAAGCCAGGGAAAGCCAAAAGAGGAATCTTGATTTTAAGCTTGATATTGAGTGGGCAACTACTTTTGGGTAAAAATGTCACTTTTTTTCTCAGATGAAGGTTTTGGTGGAGTTTCTATATGAAATTCTGTCTGTCTAAGAAAGATTAGAGAAAGATTAGAGTTTCACCAGCATAATTCACCAGCAGTAACAGTCCTAGGCCAAGCCTTCATGACACTTACTCCTATCCAGAACTCTTTGGAAATTGTAATTCCCATTTCACCAGCAATTCCAATATATTACAGTATATTAATTTCCAGAACAGAATACAACACCAAGCAGCACTATTTCATCCTGTCTCTGGAACAAAGCTGCTGGAAGAAAGTGCACAGAAATTATTTATAAAAATAAATATTTAATCATTTTCTGTTAATGACCATTGCTCTCTTTAGTATGTACATATGATTGTATGTTGCTGTGAAGTGCTCTGATGAGCTGACCGCTTTCTACCTGTATTCATCAGGAGTAAAGGATATAATTCTGGAAATCTAAACCTGTCCCATTGGAATCCTACACACTATTTGTCCCACTAATATCTGTATAGAAACTCCCAATGATTTCAGTGGAAGCAATAATGAGACCTAAATTCTCTAAAATGTCACATTTAAATGAAACTCCAAAAACAATGCTTCACCTCCTCCTGTTCAAAAATGAACTAATGCATTGTTTTGGAAGCCACAGTTTGGAGAATAAATCACGGATTAAGTGTGAGGGGTTTTGGAGACAGGAATTGGAAGTATATCAGTGGGAAAACAGTTTAGACAAATTGTTTATATTGTCTGCCAACAACTGCTTGGTTTTTGTAATTCAGCTTTACTGATGTTCCTAACTTAGAATTAGATATTGTAAAATGACATGACGTCTCTTCTGTGGGGTGAAAGGAATGCTCATGTGAAAGCACCACTTAAGGAGGAGCAGTTGATATATTTGTGGACAGTTTTATAGTTTTATCAAACAACATAAAAGTGTTATTCTGGATTTATTAGCAGGAAATAAAATCCAAATTTAAATTAGATTTTTAAATGGCACAAAATTCCAACACTTTTTATGGCACCACTAAAAAACCCACACGTCCTGTTAAATAGGAAGCCTTAAAGCTGCAGTAGTATCTTGAAGGCAAAATTAGGGATATTATTTACTCAAACAAAACTTCTTTCTGTGTTACTGTCATTGGAAAATGAATAAATATTACTCTCTATATTGTCATTTTTATAAGTTGGTTGCAGTTATTGATAGAAACACTGACTTCACCGTATTTAAATATGTCTGCAAGGGGTTTGATTCTGACACTTTTTCTTGCCATACTTCCATCTTGAAATCTCAGTGAGGTTTTATCTCTGTAACAATTCACTTGCAATTTGAGGTACTTTCAGGACATTTATATCAAATCTTAGAAGCATAATCCTGAACATTCTCATAGGTAAAATTACGGTTATTGACTTCTGAAGTAGAAGTAATAAAGGTTGTTGCTTTTTTTCTGTTTTGGAATGGAGTATTTATGACCTAGCTCAATTTCTCCCTCTTATTTGATCCATATCATCAACTTCAATGGGAAGAAACAGACAGGGTTTAACCAGTGGGCACGTCATGTTGAAAAGTGGACAATTCCACCTTTATCACGTTCCACATTTTTGCTTCCACGTCTGCCGAGCAGTCAGTTGTCTGCCCTCAACTTTCATGGTTCACCATTGTTTGTAGCTTCATATAGTCCTTTTTTTGTTTTTTTTAAAGACAAATTAATCTCTCAGGGCTCACACTTGCTCAAGTTTTAAGTAATTTTATGACAAAGGAGGGTGATGCAGGCAGTAACCTTTTAAGAAGCACATTTGCTTTTTGATGTGTTGCTTGTTTCTCTGTAGAAAAGTAAACTTATTTACATGTGCCTTCAAAGGAAAAAAAAACCCCTCTTTTCTTCTTCCTCATTAATATAGAAGAGAACCTCTTAGTAGAGTGTGAGGTGCTTGGATTAAGATAAATGATGTTTTTATTAAAATTAACCAAGCAAACTATTTGCTGTAGGTTTGGTTCCATTAAAATATATTTTTCTTCCTAAAATGCTAGTGCAGTGACTCCTGAATCTAGAATTAAAATAATTTTAAAAATTGCTGGCATATTATCATAGAAGAGAGACATAGAAGAGAGGTTCTTTTCCAGCTTGTGAAAAGAATCCAGAAGTGACAAAGTGAGACCTGGTGGTCTCTTTCCTGACAAGCAGGAGTTCACTGACTTTAGCAGGTAAATCACAAACACTGCTGAGGATCACCTTTTGTCTGGGAAGAAACACTCAGAGACTACAAAACTGGGTTACAGTGCAGTATTTAGAATAATCTATCTAAATCACATTATAGGCATTCTTCTTCCCTTGTGCAGCAAAATATGTTTAGAGAGAATGAAAGAGAAGTTGCATTTAACCTAACACTGCCCTGCTGTGATATCCCACATCCTGGGACCAAACTCTAGCCTGTATCCTGCTCTCCTTTCTATCTCTAAAAAGGAAGGAAGGGAAAAATTCCCTGGTGTTTGCCTCTGTCGTAGGGGGAGGAAATAAGCTCAGCTCATGGAAGAAGGGCAGAACTGAATTTGAAGGAAAATTACTGGCTGAGAGCATGGCATGATGCGATTTGGGGTGAGAAAAAGCAAGGGTTTACAGTCCAGAGCATTGAGTTATCTGCTGTAAGTATTAGTAACCAAAAAGGTATTTGTAACTGGAACATAGTAAAACTCTGTGGTCTGTAAACAAAGTAAGGTCAGGCAGGCAGAAAAATCTGACCAGAAAAATTTACTTATATCTCAGACAGTGATCTGAGTCCAGTCATAATTTTGGATAGCCATGGCCAGGTTAGCCTGTTTTCTTGCTGCAGCCTCAGGTGCCCAGAGAAGGGAAGTGCTGAAGAAAAAGCACAGCCAAACAACAAATAGCTGGGAAATCTGGGGAATTGCACTATTTTCTCTTTTAAGTTTGGACAAATGTTGCACTCCTGGCCAGCGTGCCACCCTGTTATTTCATATGGTCATTTCTTGCTGTGCAGCAAGACTGGATTAAATTGCACTAGAAACTGCAAAGAATCAGCTCAGGGAGGTAAGAACGCTCCCACTCAGACTCTTTACTTCATATGTTCCACTGATTTATGGACGTGGCGGGAGATTGACCTTATCATGTTTGAAAACACAAAATCCCGTAAGAAATGTCAGGATGCTGAGTTACAAACAGGTCAGGATGGAGTAGAATTTTAGATGCTGTACATTTCTGTATGTGTGCAGGTAAGTTCTGTCCTGAAAAGAGACCAGCTTATGCAGTTACCCTGGATAAATGGCACCAGGGTACCAGGGTACCATAAATGGAACCAACCTAATGTATGTATTAAGGCATTTGATTTACACTGATCAGAATTTAATTGCAATTTCAAATATAGAAATCTTTCAGTATTCACAATATAGTGTCCTAGGTGAAATAGGAAAGTAAAATAGCTAGAAATATTGCACAATAACCATGGATACATTTTCATATGCTTGCATTCCAGGTCTGATAAACTGATTGTGTATGATCTGAATGATCTGTTGTTTTAGAGTAATCAAGCCTGATTATAATTTTCCCTTTTTAGTCTCCTTAAAAACAAACCTAAACCCAAACAAAAACAACCATTTTCTCATCTTCTGGGGTAACATGCAAATGAACTGCTGACTCATAAGTCCTTGTGTTAGGCACAGATTGCCAGCTTGAGAAAAAATGATGAGAGAATGTAACATTTTGTAGTTTTTGAATACTGTGGATGCCAGTTGCTAATATGTGTATGTGGGGTTGATGTTAGTGAAAAAGTTGGTGTTTTATCCTCTAGGCCTTCCATTTAAAAAATTAGCTTGTGATTAATTGCTGCATGCTTCCATTACTGCAACGTAGATGGATTTTAAAAGCCATTTGACAAAAAAAAATTGCACCTTTGGGTATTATAAATGCAGCAGCTGTAGAGCACTCAGTAGTTTTATTTTGTGGTTTTTATATTCATAGTGACTGAAAAGGCAACTTGAGTTAGGATCACAGGATTATAACATCAGTTCTATTCTTCTTCAAAGTTTGATTTTCTGTTTGTGTTTAAAAAGCTGACAATCATATCTGAAACTCATTGATTATCTGCTTGTAATAGCTCATCATCTCAACGGAACAGATCAACAAACCTTTCCGACTCTGTCAAATGTATTCCAAATAACAACAAAATGAGGCCAAAGATATTTGAAACTGGATTAAAATAATGCTAATCTGGTTTATTTATTCTGAAAAACTCCAGTGTTTAAAGAATAATTTGTGATCAATTTAAATGGATCCTAATTTCAGATTAAATTAATTGTTCTCTTCATTTTTGAAAAAGTATATTTACATTCTATATTTAGTAGAATATAGGATATAGTATATTTATTCTATCACTGACTCATCTTTTTTTAAAAAAATGTATGTACTCTTAAAACAGGGCATACATTCAATTAACATTACTTAATCTATTGATTCTAAGATCTTCTGTCCTAGATTAAAAAAAAAAAACCTTGTAAAATCCATTGCTCCACACACCAATCTTTCATGGTCATCCACATAATTTGACACTTGCTACTTCTGTGTTAAATCTCACCAGATTAACATTGTTATTCAAGTCTGTAGAGTTGGATGGCTTTGGGTTTTTTTCTGTGTATTCAAAATCCAGATAATCTGCTGGATATTCTTGTTCCAGTTCCTTGGCCTATTCAAACATACCAGAAAACAGAAATGTATCCATTCTATGATGAAACCAAGGCAACCCAGAGAATATCTCGACTGAAGTTCACAATTGACTGTCACAAATGAAAACAAATTGATAAATTACAGCTTGCAAATCCCTACAATAGGAAATTAATTTAGTGGTTTGAAATAAAGCAAATTTCAGCACTTTTAGACAATTGCTTACGACCATCTGCAAAAAAAATTCTGTTTCCTTTTAGTTGAATGTACAGAGATTTTTATATAAACAGAATTGAATCCCTTCAAGAATCAGCATTTGATCACAAGAGAACAAAATTATACTTCACAATGGATCTGATAAATGAGACATTTATATATGAACAGGCGCATTGATTGACCTCTGATTTTTTGAGAACTTTCAAAAAGCAAAGTAGAAAGAAATGTAATTCTCTGCTATTTATTTTGGGAAGCAAGTGTTTGAGCCGTGTGCTGTAAGTGACTCAAATCTGGATGTTTGAATTCCTTATCAATATTTTGACAGAATGGTTGTAATGGACAGCCTTAAAATCAGTTAAAATGTTGGGCCAGGATGCCTGTGAACATAGAAAGTCATGTATCATCCTAAAATACTGCCATTTGATTTTGGTACTTCACTGCAGAAAAAAAAAAACAAAACAACAACAAAAAAAAAACAAAAACAAAAAACGGCAGTGAAATCTGGACCTCTCAGAAATGGATTTTATTTTAAGTAACAATTTTAGTGGCCTGTCTTTAATGTTGGCAATATGTAAAAACCTAAGGAAATTTTGGTATCAGTACTTCTACCCTGCATTAGTTCATAGAAACACTAAGAATAGGAAATTATGGCTGAAATTAAACCAGGTGACATTCTTACTTCGATCCCAATGGAGATATGTGTTTTGGCTGTCCTGTCTTGCACCCTTTTTGCTGTAGCTGGGCAATTCAGCTACCCTTAGCTACCTGTGAGTTTGTGTGGCAGGGAAAACAAACCAACCAGAGCTCTGCCGTGACAGGGCAGCATTGCAGCATCATGTCCTGATCTGTTTGCAACCAACAAAATGCACACAAGCTCATCTTTCACTTTTAAATGAATCAGGTTTCCCTTGGAGCCTTTCAGTTAGAAGAAAGAAATAAACACTTAGCAAAGGCTACTGATAAGATCTACACTTTTACTATTTTTTTAAATTTATTATTATTATTTTTAATAGGAAAATGTGCAACTTCCCTTCCAGCAAAAAAGATGTAAATTGTGGATTTTAAGAAACAAATTCTGCTGCACAGCAGGTTTAGACAGGCTGCTACAGTCGAGGCCTTAAGGCATTCTGTGGCTTCCCTGTGGTAAGCCATGGTTTTCATTTGTAAAGCCAGGAGAATTCCCACTGTTGCTGTAATCATATGCATGATCCTTCTTCCATCTCAGTGCTTCCAGCATCAGTTAAAAAAAGAAAAATAGGACAAATGTTCATTGTCATGTAGTCAGCTATCCAAGAGCTTAGAAACTTCATATATTTCATGGGATTTAATTTTTTCCTCAGGAAAAGAATTAAGTTTTTTAGTGAAAATCTTTTAAAAAATACAACTAAAAGAAAGAAAATTAAAAAAAAACAACAACAACAACAACAAAAAAAAACACCACAGAGAAAAAAAACAACAACAAAAACAACACCACCACCAAAACATGTCCTGATCCAGACATGACAGTGAAGACATGAGAATTTCTTTTCTAGGTAAAATATTCTCATTTTTATGTAAAATATTCTCATTTTCCCCATGAATTTCTGTTTTCCGAATATGTAAAATCCTTTCAGAAAAGGCCTGAGTTCATCCCCTGAGCCTTGCTGCCATATAATCTCTGTGTTCTGTCACTTCTGCGGTTGGTGACTTCCTGTCCAGTGTTTGATTCTGCAACTTTCCTATTAGCAGCCCTTGATGGACTCATTTTAGCATGTCTTTTTGATTCCCTTTATTCTTTTGATACTCAGAATATATAAGTCAGTGTGTTTCACAGGTCAGTTGTGTTTTGTGGGTAAAAGTACTTTGGTGTCTTTCAAGCCTTCCCTTTGAAAATTTCATTTTATATCCTCTCCTTCCTGTACTGTGAAAAAGTCTGAGTATCTATTCCCTACTTATCTTCTCTGGGTCTTTCATGATCCTGTAAACCTCAATCTCCCCTCTTTCTGTCCTCTGTCTTTTCCTTTTCATTATTAAAAAGTGCTGCTCTGCTGTTTCTTGTCCACTGTGGAAGCTGCTTCAGAAATTTCATTGTGCCTGCTGCCCTCCCATCTAGAAGCAGGGAAAATCCTAGATTGGAAGGAGCCCCTGGAGGTCATCTGAGCCCACCTGCAGCTGACAGCAGGGGTGTGGATTAAGTTATCCATTGGCCCAACAAGACAAGCCTTGAATTACTTCCAGTAAGGGAGATTCTACAACTTCTCTAGACAACCTGTTCCAATGTTTGGTTGTTCTCACAGTGAATAACTTTTTCATGTAGTCTGATGGAATTGCCTTTTGAAGCAACTGATGCTCATTGTTTCTTTACCACTTGCTGTGTCCTTGTGAAAAAAGAATCTCCATCTTCTCTATAACCCCTCTCTAGATACTGGGAGCATGTGATTAGACTCTCCCTTCCCTCTCTGTTGAGCAAGCTGAATTTCTTTCACCTTTCAACAGGCATCACCTTGGTGGCCCTTCACTGACCCATCTCCAATACTTCAATGTCTCTTTTGAAGTGGGAGTCCAGAACTGACACAATGTTCCAAGTGTGACCAAACAAATACCAAACAAAGCAGTGATAAACTTTCATCTGCTGGGTTTACTTTGGCTGCTGCCGTCCAGGCCCTCCTTTGGTTTCATTGCTGCAAGGATGCACAGTTCAGCCAGTCAGACCTTGGCCTGTACAGTAACTTGGGGTTATTCCATCACAGATTCGGGATCCTATAAATATCTTTGTTAAATACTACACAATTCCCGTTGGCCCAGTCTTCCAACCTGTGGAGATCTCTGTTTGCTGTAGTGTATAATATATACCTTGTTGTGTCTTAATCTATTTTTCCTCTCAGAGTGTGAAGCAGAACTCTGTGAATCAGTGGAGACATGGAACCATGCTATTTGATTACATTATCATAATAATAAAAACAAATAACAACAACAATAGTATTGATATCAATATAAATAATAATACAAAATATTTTTAATTTTTACTATTATCATTATTAGTTGTTTATTATTATTATAATTTTATTTTTTATTATTAGTTGATAAAAATTGGAGGTTTTGTTTTGTTTTATGTTTCTTTACAGGTTATCAATACTGATATATTTGTTCTTTTGACCAACCCTAAAACTGACTAAATTTCACTAAAATGTCCATACTGATTTTGAGATCTGTTTCATCAACAGCAGTAGCTAGTTCAGACCTAGCAGAGTATTTGAAGAGTAAAATGGGCATTTTTTCTCTGTATGTATTAGTTTGAATTTATCAACACTGAATATCATCTATTATTTTATTGCCTAGTTTATCACCTTTGAAAAGAGAAAACTGAGACATGATATGGTTGAATATGAAAGGGTACTCTTTAAGAAAACCAAGTGTTCAGTGTTTCTGATAACACAAGAAAAAGAAGTCATCAAAAGTACTCACAGAATTTTTAAAATGTTCAGAAATACTCTTAATTTTAAACTATTTTAGCTGCTGAAAGTAGGTATGGTTTCAATGCTTATTTTAAAAATATGTTTGAAATTGACATCTCAAGATTGAATAAGGATACAACAGTCCAGGCTCAGAAAGTCCCAAACACAATGATTACAACATTTCTTTGTTTGACTGATTCTTAATTGTTTTATCACCACAAATATCTCTTGTCCACTATTATTAAAGACAGAGTACTGAACTATACATTGTGATCAAGTGCAGCCATTTCACATTCTACTTTTGAAGAAAACCTTTATCAATTGCTCAGTCCACCTTAGATTTAAGTTTCCTCAATAAATCCTTCATGTATACTTCCTTCTGTTTCTAAAGGTGGTCAGAGGAAAAAAATGTTGTTCTTAATTGTAAAATATAGCTGTAGAACCCTGATGAATAGCATATAATCTGCTTTAGAGGAATTCATTGTGAGAAAGTTCATTGCAAATAGCCAAAGGAATGTGCAAAGAGATGTGTTGGAAAGAGTCATAAACAGCTGCTCCTGTAAAAGTGCTAGTAAGTGCAGTGGTGATCAGGCTGTGTATAAGGAGCAGGCTTTTCCAAACTCACTGACATTTGAGATGAATATTAGATATTGACATAATTTTAAAAATAAACCCTTGGGAGAGCACACAAACTGTATTTCTGAGTAGTATATGGCTAAAATAACTAGTGATGCTTACATGACTTTATGTTTCATCCTTGGGATGTTACCCCTAGGAGATTTGCACCTTGTGTCTCCATTTTTGGCTCTGCACAACACTACTCCATTTCTAAAATTCCCTTGTCTATTCACAGACACAATTCTCCTTATTTGCTAAATACTTGTTACTCATCCTTTGGTATGCTTTCCTGTAAGAAGAGCTTCAATTCTAGAGTGTTTGTTGCTGTAATTTCTGACAAGGTGTCATATTTTCTTCTTTCATTAGCAAATAATTGGAAGTATGCTCTTGGTTAGGTGTGGCAGATAATTCTGGAATGTAGAATGAAGAGTTCCTCTGGTTTCGGGTTTGCTTCCTTTTCTGCTTCTAGGAGAGAGAGTGGACATGAGATGAAGAACTTTAAACTTCTACTGCCACTGAAGGAAGGCATCCTGCCCTCCTTCCACCCAATTACTTTATTTCTTAGCCTGTATTTTCTCTGGTGTTACCACAAGTGCTTCTGGAAGGAACCAGTGTGGGTGACACCCACAAAGGCAGCAATGTTAGCTGAGAGATCCAGGGCTACATTTGGTATCAGCATCTGTTCATGCCAGCTTAAAATGTTGACACTTTAGCTTAAACATGCTTTATTTGCTAATATTTGCAACATCAATGAGTAGCTTTTACACTTCCAAATGGCTGTATAAATGGGTAATCACACATATCTACATCACAGCTAATCCCTTGAAGTGGTCCTGACTGACAACACAAATTATTTTCTTATGCCTTTGATAGATAATTTTTTAAAAAGTGATTTTAACAATACATGCACCCTGTAAGACCTCAAGAAGTAATATGCAATAGGTTAATTTATTATTTTTCTCCATTAAATTGTTTGAATGTTCCCCACTGAGCTACTTGTTAGTGTAGAAGTCAACTTCTCACTAAATAAAATGGTATCAGTATGTCCTTGTTAACTGAAGAGATGGCCTGTAACTGCACATTTCAGTTAATTTTAGCAACTATTCAGACAAATTCTCACCTCCTCCCTCCAAAGATATGTTCTAATTCCCCAGGAAAAAGACATTAAAAAGCCTGAAAATGATGTTTCCAATTAGTGTGGCTTTCTCATATTTAAATTCTGTGTGGCTCTGCCAGATAATTGAATAAAATGTGATACATTCTTTTGATCTTTGTTGAGATGATGTAGGCTGTAAATATTGTTTCATTATACTGTTCACGTTGACACAGATTGCATTGTGCCACTTATAGCTTCTTTGGCACAGCTCTGGAATCAAGTGTTCAGCAGTGATTAATGACCAAGGATACATAGACCTACTATTGAGTCTAAGAGCTCTCTAATCTCTGCTCCTGTTCCTTCCCTCAATTCCAGCTTTAGTTAACGTGGCTTCTGTGAATGTAGCAGTTCTGGTGACTTGTCATACAGCTTGTACTACTAGCAGTTAGCATAGTGGTAGCATAGATTGTTAAATTCTCAGTTTTCTTCATTTTTGCTTATTATTGTATCTTTGATGCCCTTTCTTACTCTTGCAATTTTTTAACATAGTGTTTAATAGAGAAAAGACTTTTAAACCTGTGCTTGAGCCTTTTTTCAGTCCTTGCACACTGTACAATCATTTAATATCCTTTGATATGTTATGCCAATTAAGTGATATGTGTGTTAACATAAATATTTAATTGTGAAAAGAGAGATCACTTTGGCCTAAAGCTTTAATTGAATTAGATGCTTTTCAGATGATTGTCAAGATTAAACAGTCCATTATGAACATTTGCCACTGCAGGAGGTTTCTGCTTATTGAAAGACAAAAGGGTAATTTCATCTAGTATTGCTGTAAACTGTACGAGTCCTTCATACTGATAAGGGAATTCTCCCTCTTTTAACCTTGATATGTACTGCAGTAATGAATTTATGAATCTTTAAATTCAGTCACATCATTATAGTGAGGATATGATATTACCACTGCCAAGTAAATTAAAAGGATGAAAATTTATCTACATAACAGCTAAAGAGATCAGAGTCAATACCAATTTGTCAATAATTACCATCACTTTAAAAAGCAAAACTAACATGATAAAAGTAGGCATGTATGGATATTTATTGCATACTAACTGGAGTTTGATTAATTCCAATGACAGACTTCACTTGACAAACAGGAGTTTTAGGGAAACTAATTTTCCTTGACACAGGGCTGCTGATGCACATAAACTATAACTCCCACAAAATATGCTTGTGCTAATATGGAATCCAACTGTTTCATTATCAAACCAAAATATTTCTGGTTTGGGGCAAAATGTTTCCTGGATTGCAGTTTTGCCTAATTATGTGAACATCTTCTGTAGATGAGAACCCTGGTTTTTTGATATGCTGTGGACTGTAGTCATGTGTATATCTCACACTGAAAACACGTCACAGCAGTTCCCTTCAAAATATAGTACAGCTATGCATAATGCATGATAAGACTAGAGAGATGTGTAATGTGAATCAAAGTTTTAATGTCCTAGTTTTCCAGATATTATTATCTATTCACTGTGGTTTTAAAGGAGCTCTGATTAAGAATCATGTCAGCTGTGACAAGCCATAAAGGCAAGCACGACTTTCAGTGAGAACCTGAAAAAAACTCTCTCTGAACAAGTTTTAATATTAAACTCATAATTGGGGAACCTTGTTCTTATTTTGCCGGGGTGGAGGACTGCATCAATAGAATCCCACCTGCTGGCAGCATGTTGTCACCGAAGGTCAAAGAGCAAAGAAATTCAAAGCACAATAGGTTTCCTCTCTGTGTCTTACACAGCTGTCCTCACTCAAATGGTTGGTCTGTATCTGCTCCTCTATATTTGTTGACCAGGTCTTCAAAAGAGCAGATGTAAAATTTCAGCCATCCTTGTCATCTTGGGACATGCTCTAAAGTAACCTGAGTGCCTGGCTTGACTTGAATTCTTATCTGCCCCCTTGGTCTGCAGAGCATCCAAATGTCAAACAGGCTGTTTGAATGTAGAATGTGCAGCTCAGCTTCAACCTCCAAGTGCAATCCTGTTGTGGGCCTGCACATTGTTGGGCTAGCTGGTTTTTTTTCACTTAGACAATGTCAGACTACTGGAGTCTACCTGAAATTTTATGCTAAATGCAGTTCTTATATGAGCTTCAGGCTTGCGAACAGTCCAGCCACACCCTGAGTTGCTTATTGTCTGGAGTAAACAGCATGAAATAGTCAACAGTGTGACTGATGCTAAGGTTATATCTATACAAGTCATATCTAGATTAAAATGGAAGTGAAAATCAAACACCTTGCTACTTCTGTAAGAATATTGGGAAGGATTCCCTCATTAATGTCAGAAACTCTTCTATTTTGCTCTAGAGCAAATGCTTGCTTTAGCAGGCAGCAGGTTTTTCTCTTGTTCCTTGGTTTGTGACCAAGATAGTGAAGGAATAGATTTGTGGAGATGCTTTTAGGGTCCCAGTCATGTAGCAAATCTAAAATTAATTATTTTAAGTACGTGGATAATTCTATTGTCATGATGTTTTCCTTAATAAAAGCTATTTACTGAGATGTGTATTATTACGTGTATTTATTGAGTCATAAGCAAAATTAATTTGATAATTTCTGTGTATTTATAGTTAATGGTAACTGGAAAAAAATAGTGGTACAAAACTGCTTTCTATAATTGGAATGATTGAGACCTGATTCTGTTTTATTTAAGACTTTTAAGTATCATTAAAGCTAGAGACAGTGCTATTTTCCTTAGTGCTTTACTAGCTACTGGTAAGGGAGGTGATAAATTTGTATTGAAATATCATTTGGAAGCCTCCCACTGGGTTATGGATGTCCATTGATCCCTTTTCTGGCTGTATTTCTTTACTCTACTGGAGGCAGTAAAAAGAGAAAAGGACTAGTGGGAGTGTAGGTACATGAGGGTCAGTTTGAGGAGCAGGTTGAGAAAGTGCGAAGAAATCAGACCATTGAGGGGAAATGCAAATATTTACTTACAAATATGTTAGTACAGATAGGAAAGCAAGTGCTGGAGGACACTGCAGTAAGAGGTGCCTACAAAATAATGGAGCAGACTCATGTAGTGAGGAGGGATTAGGAAAAACAGGCACTTCTTTATTCTGTGTTTCTCATTGGTAAATGTGGGCTTTGCAGCCGTGTGTCTGTCCTTGCCAAGTGGTGTGGCTGGACCTGAGGCTCTCTGACAAGAGCAAGAGGGCCAAGAAAAAACCCTCCAGCTTCCCTTCCTCCTGCTGCCCTTGTCCATGCCTGCCCTTACAAATGGGAGTAAAGCTGAAGGGCAAGGCATGTCCACTCACTCAGGGAGGTGAACCTCTCATATCAACAGCAGCTCTGTAAGGCTGATTTTGTCAGAGAAATTGCAAAATGGGAACTGAGCAGGGCAAGACCAGCCTACAGTACTCATTGAATCTAAGTGCAGACAAAACCATATGTGACAGCCTGTGGAGAAGATTTTCAAAGGTCACTAAAGAGCCATTAACTTGGACATCTCGTTTACAGATGACCTGAGCTGTTAGTGGAGATACCAGTCTTCAAAGACCATGCCTGCCCATAGCATGGGAAGGGCTGTATGGACCTGCAGTGGGGTTGCTGTTGATGCCCTCTGCCAATGAAGGGGGAGGCACAGTGCAGTCCAGTGTGTGCCACTTTTGCTTTCCTTCTGCATTGCTCTCCAGGATGCTGACACTCAGCAAAGCCCCATAAGGGTTAGAGGTGTGGATTCAGTGTGCTGTCATTACTGACTCCAGACTGAGTGAAAATGCACCTACCCAGGGAAAACTCTGCATAGGAATGCCCCTCTTTCTTATGCCACCTTGTCCTGGGGCTGCATAAAACATCATGAGTGCACATACACTGCTTTTACCTCAATGCAGAATCTAATGCTAACTGCTCTGCACCGAGTAATCATGAAATGTAGGGAAAACACAGTGCTTCTTGTGTTCAAAATTCAAGTTAGAACTTCAGCCAGCTGAAACAAGTGACTTCTTTGAGAATGAGCTTGTGATCCTAAAGCAGTCGTACATAGCCACAGTGTGAATTGGAGTAACCCAAGTAAAGCAAAAAACACAACTCTGAAGAGAGATGACATTTGCTATTTACAAACAGTATTCCTGCACGTGTAGTTTGGTTCAACTCACCACAAAGAAGGAGTTTTGTGAGTACAGTTTTTGCAAATAACTATAAATACCTTTGTTTGCAAATTTGGAAGTCAGATGAAAATTCAGCCTTAGGCAAATTTCTTCATAGATGTGTAGTAAAAAATGTCTGTTAGCCTGTAGATATGCAATAAAGAAGCTCAGGCAGAACACTGACCTGCACGGACAGCATTTGTGTTTTTTCTAGTTACCTCTCTGCTGGCCCTGTGATCCAGTATTATGGGGGTGAGACATTTGGACTAGTACACAGGAAACCTTTGAACATGGAAAATAGTACTTACTAAAATAGATAGCATTCCCAAGGGGGAAACAGCAAAATTACACAAGATTCATAGAATAAGGAATAACTGAAATTGCCCAATTATTTAAATGGAGGTATTTTTCTATCAATATAATATCTTGCTGAGCTTGTGGAGCATAATTTAGAGTAGGCATTTTGCCTGCAGATCAGGATATAAATATTTTATATGATCTCCCACACTATTAGAATAATAGAGGTAGTGTTATTTAATCCACTCCTGGCAAATAAGATGTTTGCCAGAATGCATAAAGCACTCAAGGACCTGGTTTTGTTATCGTTGAAACTGGTTGGTTGAATGATTTATCTAAAGTTTGATTCCTCGTAGTGGAATTGGATTTGGTGCTGCTTGTGAGACACAATTTAAGGTTGTGTTGAAGCCTCATAACAAAAACAAAACAAACAAACAAAAAAAAACACAAAAAAAACCCACAAAAAAACCCACAAACAAACAAAAACACAAAAAAACCAAAACCCCCAACCAAACGAAAAAGTTGTTGATAGAAATATTAACAATATGAGGATGAAAAAAGTTCCTTAAATGTAAGCAGGTAAAGCAAGAGCCACATCTGTGTTGGGAGAAGGGCTGGGAGAGATTGCATTTCTGCAAATTGTTTGATTTAGACTTACTACAAATCGTGACCATGAAAAGTGAATTTGAATACATCTCTTAAAAAGCAGTTGCAAGCAAAGAAACTACAAGCCAAAGCAGAGAGCATGCAAGTGCTGCTGTGTCTTCCTAGTGGTCTCATACAGTGTGTTACAAGTCAGCAGGGATGGAAAAGTTAGAAGTTTAATAAAGCTTTTCCTAAAAACACAACCTTTGGACTCTCATTTAATGCCTCTCATGACAGTAATTTTTTGTATTTTTTTTTACGTCAACACACATTTTAGTATTGGTATCTGATATGCTCTGACTACAGTCCTTGGGCCTGAGGAAGGTATTTGGGAGTTGCAGGATTTAGGGTAGATGGTACAGATACTTCTCTATCTTCCTTTTCTACAGACTGGATGGGAGATGAATATTCATTGCTAATCACCACAATTTTGCACACTTGAGTCAGGCTTTAGTAATCAGAATGCTAAAATCCTATGGAAAATATTTAAAGCTATGCCCTTTCCCTGAGGTGATTGTGCCTAAAGTTGATATGCATAGGGACTGATGAAAAGATGACCATTGTTTTGTGCATCTGCGTGTGATATACTGCATCATTTAACACTTCTATTTCTGCTTTATTTTTCATGCTTAGTGTAGCTTTTATTGATGTGTTTGATAACATGGCATCAGCTGCAAGGCAGAGATGTTTACTCTGTTAGGCTTTTTTTAAACTTTTCAATGTAGATTAAAAAAAATCTTCAGCAGCCCCTGGATAGATAGGCTTAAGCTGAAAATTTACATGTGAGTAACAAATATTATAATGCAGATGAGCCAGACAGTGAAAAGGAAATTCATAATAAGGGACTGCTGTGGCTGTATTAATCTGCCACATGTAGATTGTGTGATGAATCATCCCATGTCACCACAAGGACTGCTGCTGCTGCTCTGCTGAGCTCTGCCAGCAAGTGGGACAATAAAAAGTGTGCATCGAAGAGTGGAGGGGAGGCCACACACAAGGGAAGAGGAAAGGGATGAAAAAAACTGGACATGTCAAGCCCGGCCAGTATTTCATGTTATATATAATTCAGCCAATTCATTGGGCAAATCATTTCATATGCTCCATGAAATGCAATTTGCTTCCATGGCCAAGCGTGACAAAGGTTTCACAGAACTGCAGTTGGCAAAGAGCTCTTCCAGGATAGTTAATTCAGGGCCTGTGAGATTGCTGAGGCATCTTGTCAGAACATTAAATAATCACACAATGTCATGAGGGAATATCTAATTAAGAGTCCAATTTCTCAAGGGTGTGAGTACCTGTTTCAATGCGGCGAGAACCCTTAATTCCCACTGACAAGAGCGGCAGCTTAGGGTGTTCCCAGCAGGCACGTAATAGGATTGTGCTCTTACTTCATTTGGCTAGGGTAAGTTCAGGCCAGTCAGGTGAAGCAACAGTAATGAAACAAGACAAGATAATGACACATAGGGTTACATTCCAGCAGGAATATTATTACTTGCAGATGACGAAACATACTGAGGTGTGAAGTCCCTGTGAGATATAGGAAAAGATTTAAGGATGCATTCTTAGGGTTTAAATTTTTGCCTTTGAGAAAGATCTGTCTGTATTCATCCCATGCAAAAAGAGTTGTAAAAGGCAACAAGAACCCTTTATCACCCCAGACCATTATCATGTGTGAACAAGTGACAGAGTTCCCATCCGTTGTTTGGTTTCCAAGAACACAACCCCATGAGGGTTTTCTGCCTTGCAAAGACAGGCAGTTTTTCATCCAGTGTTTGGAAAGCAGAAAGCTTGAGTAGGAGAAATGTGGGTGCTGAATTTCCCTGAGCAGCATTGTTGGTGAAACCCAAGAGATAGAACAAAATTTGAGGTGGACAGATGAGGACTTACTAGTAAGACTTTTCCCTCCTTCTTATATACATGCAGTTACATAAAGGAGAAGAATGTTAGATGCAGCCAGAAGAGAACAAACTTTGAATTTTGGCTTATGATGCTCCTCTCAGAGACAAAGGTAGTGATAATATTCTTTTTGTCCTGAAGAAGTGTTACAAAAAGGACTAAATTAGTAGGGAACACGACATTATGTTAAGCACTTTTGAGAGGGTGAAAAGTTAAAATTAATCTTTGCGTTGTCAGGCTCTTAAGTGAGGAATGATACATTAAACAATCTGATTTTATTTGATTTGTTGGGAAACCAGAGCAGCAGTGCTGTTTCTTGAACAGAATTACAGGCTTCATTTAAAGAGAGAGGCAAAGCACACATCATTCTGCAGTAGATCAGCATAAGCATTTTCTATATCATGAGTAATGTTTACTGGAAGAAATCAAATTACTGTTACACAGACCATCTGTTTTCTTTGCATGCAATCATGTAAGTGTTTTAGGACAAGCCATCCTTTTTAATCAGTTGTAAATCTCTTATGGCAAGGCACTGTTTTCTATAATAAAATCTATTTTTATGATAAATGTAAGAGTTTTAAATACCGGTTTCTCCTGCATAAATATAGTGTACATATTGTTCATAACATAAAGAGTAGGGGTGTACATTATTAGTTATTATCTGTCAAGAACTTAATTTTAAGGCTTTTTGCGTAGTCATTTTTGGATGTTTGTTGGATCTGCAACTCATTGGTGTTCAACTATTATTAGCAAATAACATAATGAGTAATACTGTCTATTTATAGCCCAAGAAGTTGATTCCTGTCTACATTTAGTAAATGGACTATAATAGGGTCTCTATTTTGCAGCATGACTGCTGTGATAAAAGTGATTACTGCGGAAGATTATTGTCCATTGTCTAAATTCTTACCCTTGGAAATACTGAAGAAAACAAGGCATGGCCTATTAAAAAATGAGCCTGTGGAATGACATAATGACATTAAGGAAACTTGAATTTATGGTCCACGAGGGAGTCAACAAGAGAGTGTGATATTTACTTCATGTTTACAGGTAGCTCATTCACAGATGTAATGCTCCCATTCATTTTAGTGGGTGCTGAATTGAGCCTACTATTTTATTTTTTTATCACTGTCAGCTGTCAACTTCCCTGATTCATGTATTGTCTTCTGTGCACAGAGGTTGCTTTTGAATTCAGAGGAAGCTGAAGGTCTGCCCCTTTAGCAAAGTCTCATCTGATTTCAAAAGCAACTGTGTGATTGCCAGAATTTGCTCTGTATTGCTTCAAGTGACCCCGAAATAAAAGAAAGAAACAAGAACTGTAAATAACACAATTGGAAATTCCCTGAACATGTTGGCTGTCCTTCTCAATAAGGCTGGCAAGCCTAAATTTCATTTGTTCAGACACTTTCAAATCAATGCTATTTTGTCTGAATAATTAAGCTGCTTACTCAGGCTTAAAAAGTGTATGGTGCTAAATTCTTGTGCTTTTCTGGGTAAACATGAAGAGGCAAAGAGGGAGAAACAGATGGACCATGCACCTGGAAAAAGTATAGTGCGCTTCAATCTGGTGCCAACCCATGGTACAGCGGACGTTCTCTGCTCAGAGAAATATCAGATGAAATGAAGGGCCCCTATAGATCCTCTTGTGAAGGCTGGACTCAAAATCTTCATGTCCTATATATTGCCACTTACTTTCAGTGAAAGGAAAAAAGCAGAACAAGGCGAATAAGTTACAAAATCATACAGGTGATAAAGAGTGAAAGATAAGATAAAATAAAATTGTAATTAGTAGCAGTGTAGTAGTTTTACCTGTTTGCATTTTTTTGTTGCTGCTTAAATTCAGTATTCTATCTTTGAGAAAATTACTAAAGATGAGATAATTTTGGGGGGTTTATTCCTTCTGGTTTTCACTCTTTTGTTCACCCTTCTTTTATTCAGAGGGATGAAAACTGCAGGCAAATTAAATTATGTCACTGAATCACAGCAATATGTTTGTTAGAATAGGCTTCTGGAGGGCTCTGGAAGGTATCAACAACGCCCTACTCTAAGCAAGAAAAAATTAGATAACATCACTCCCAGCCTTGTTCTGCTGAATTTAGAGTATCTAGAAGGATGGAGATTTGCCAGCCTCTCCCTACAATCTATTTCTCAGTCTTCCTTTTGTTCCCCTAGAAGCTCATCTCCTTGTTTCTCATGTTCCTCACCAGTTTCAAATCCAGCTGAGGTCTGGCATCCCCAGTTTCATCCAAGCAGTCCAGAACAGGGAAGTTCTGCCTTGCTCCCAAGTAGCCCTCCCAACCTCTCCATCCTCTTGCTGTCCATCTGCTGTGCCTGCATGATTTGCCACTTGGCAACCTGGGAGGTCCCAGTGCACTGGGGGAGCTGTTTTCAGCTTCCTCTTCTGGGCCCCTTTTGCTGTCTTGGCTTTCAGCAGACACATTTCAGTTGGAGGTGTCAAAAAAGTTGGTGCAAATATTTGATTTATATTTTTCATATCATTCTTCCTACTTCCATCTTCACACTCCCAAATCTTTTTCAGCAAGATATATAGGGTAAGGTGAAAGATATCAAAACAATCTATTTCCACAAGGGAATTTTTTAGCATGATTTTTCATTTGCATGTAGGTAAAATAGTTACAGTATTTTAATTTCTTAAAAAATCTTGTTGGTTTTGTTGGGTTTTTTTCCTCAGAACTTTGGAGTAGTCACCATGTGAGTTCTTTAGTAGCTTCAGTAAAATAGACACTATATTTTCCAGCTGTATGGTCTGTTTTTACCCATATTTTTATGGATTACAATTGTCATACAAGATATTGGCCTAGTTTTAAGAACAGTAAATGCTAATACTACTGCTTGCAAATTATCACATTTTTATTATCAAGAAATAATTCAGCAAAATTACTTAATTTGCTTAGTGGTAAAGACAGTGGTAAACTATGAATTATTGTTGTCATAGCTACATTGTGTTTTGATACAGTAGATTTGTTCATTGAAATCATAATAAAATAATTTGCTCTATAGCAAGTATAATGCATATCTTAAATTACGATGAATTACTTATTGTAATGAATATCTTAGAATATAAATACAGAACTCCTGACTCCTTTTTAAGTGCAGTAAGTAGAGAATTCTGCTGTTTATTTTAGGAATTTCCTGTGTCTGCAGTGCTCATTACACTGAAGTGGGAATCAATGACAATGTGCCATATAGGATACTTTATTTATAGTAGCTTTATAACTGATCTAAAGTGAGACGATAGATTTTGATACCCATGACCTTTAATAGAAAACTCTCTGAAGAGAAGTTTCCAATTTTACCTCCAGAGTAACCCCTAGTGAAAGTCCTTTGCATTTTTGACTTTGTGAGACAATTAAAATAATGACCTATTCTTGGTTCCTTCCTCCCTCAATTACTTCTGTATCTTGGTTATTCAGTTGACAAAAAATGGAAAAGTTATTCAGGGGAGCTCTACAAAGCTAGACATTTACCCATTTCTGTTTTTTATATTGTTCTTAAGTGCAGCATGTTTGGAGTTTGCATGTTTGCTTTTCTCTCCTTGACCTGTTGCAGTCCAGTGGTTGTAGAGGATATGATCTGTGCCATGTGTCCCAAAGTCTCCTCTTCCACCTCTTTACCAGATGTATTTTTGAAGGAAATTGAGCAAAAAAGTGACATAGATGATTATCATGCTTGGCTTTGAACTGGTTTACCTCAGCTCACTTGGTGGTACAGGAAGAAAAAGAGGGAAACAAAAATGCTTGGTCACAAGTTTGAAGTATATTTTGTTTTGAGCAGTTCATCCTTAAAGAGGAACTGTCTGTAGGTATTAAAAACAAAACAAAACAAAACAAAACAAAACAAAACAAAACAAAACAAAAAAAAAACCACAAAAAAAACCACACAGCCATAATACCAGTGAATAATCTCCATTCTGGATGTTCTGGAGTGCAAAACAGTAGAAAAAATAGCTTAGAGAAGGTACAGGGAAGAGAATATGTGTAATGGTGAGATTGGATTAATATTTCAGAATAGATATTATAGTATCTGAACAGTGGAATGGAAACTAAAAGCAAATGCATCTAACTGAATGTAGCTATTTGAAATGAGATCTGTTAATAAGTAAAATTAATTAAACCACTGAAAACTCTCCTCTCACATATTATTTCTCTTCAACAATATAGGGCAGCATAAAAGATTCTGGCCCTTACTAAACAGTAATGCTCCTAGACTTCTTATTTTTAAATAAACTCTTGGGGTTTTTAGTCCTCAATATTGACTACTGTTGAAGGCAGAGGTAAAAACTACCTGAATTATGGTATGATTGGAAATTATTGTTCCAGTGCCTTCATATATCACATTTGATCACTTTATCCTCTCTGTCTCAGGTAACTATCTTAGACCCAGAGCAAGAAAAGTAAATTCACTTGGTTGTCCCATATCTATAAGGAACCTGATGCATGAGTGGACTAGAGAAGAGAAAGAGAGAAAAACCCCAAAGACCTACAGATCATCTGGCTGGCAGGGTGAGTAAATGTCCTGTCATCTCTGTCATGTGTTGTCAGGTACACTACCAATGAGCCTGCTTTAAGCATCGCCTCAGGAATTATTTATCCAGTAATTGTTGAGAAAAAAATCAAAATGGGTCTGTTGTTTCCAGGACTCTGACACTGGTGCCTCATGTGCATTTAGAAGCACTAAGCCAAACACCTCCTATATTTTCAGTTTGAGCATTGAACATGGATTTAATAGACAGGCAGTTCTGTATAGTGAGGAGGGGTTGCTGTTAAATGTGTGTTGTGCTGTACTGTTAAAGCCATTTTCAAATGTGGTAGGTGAAACAGAAATATCTATTACTGAATACATCCAAACTCCTCATGATTCAAAAAGAAATCTAAAAGAGGAAAGAAAGGAAGAAATTTTTTCCCAGTGCTGACTGTACTTAGATTCCTATGGATGTGGGTCTGTGTTCCCTGTTTTTCCTAAGCAACTTTTTCTTGTTTACAAAACACAATAAAAAATATTTTACATAGCTGAGAAGCAAACATGCAGTAGTCTTATGTAACAGTCAGAACCCGATTAAATGATCCCCTTTTTGTTTCTGGCTTTGCCTGTTCCAAAAGGTGGTAGAAGCAGAGATTGTAGCATGTTCTGGAGCATTTCCTCCAGTTCACAGCAGTGAGTCAGGGGTTCTGTCAAGTACCAACAAGCCAATTTAAGGGAACCAAGAGCCACATATACAGAGGATTACTTATTTTTCAAAAGGATGATGCAGATAGAAATAGACAAACACGGAAGAAAATATGACCCGAAGATTACCTCAGAGCTCTCCGTTTGGTGGTTTGTGTCTCTACAGAAGATAAAATAAAAATGTTGCCCTCCTCCACTGGAGTGGCTGATGCTTCCCCACTGGATTAGGTCCTGCACATTTCTGCACCCTAAATACTGGCCAGGCCCCGTATGCTAGGGTGAAAAGCATGAGTACAGCAAACCCATCTTCCCTGCAACCCAGGCCCAGTCTAAATTTGTTTTCAGAAAGGAAAAAAGCAGCTGAATTACAGCTTTGGCTGCATGAAGATCCACCCTGGCTAGGAACCATAAGACAACTTACCAAAGTCTTCAATATGATAAAACAAAATAAAAGACACTCCAGGGTTTTTCCTTCAACTCCAACTTCAACTGCTCTCTGATACGGGAAGCAAAACCTAGCAGTACAACCGTACAACACTGCCTTTGCAATTCATATTAGGTGATGTGCTCAGTATATTGGGCTGGTTTTCTTAGCATATAAGCAATATTCTGACTTTGGCAAACATCTGAGCTTTCTGACTCCACATTCTTTGAGGGCATCTGTCTAAATGCAAAGATTGTCTGGACTTTGCCATCTGTTCCAGTTAGAAGAAGGAAAATTTTGATATTTTTGCTTTTTGTTGTGCTTTGGGTTACTTTGCTTTCAGTAAGTACTCCTCTGAGTGTGCTGGAAGATAATTTTTGTGCACAGAATTTTTACAGAAATCAGGTAATTCCCTTGGCTGTTCTGAACCCAACAGCAACAACCAGCCCTGCTCTCTGTTTCTGGACTCTGAAATCCATAGGAAAATGTGTTCACATGCTGATGAGACATTTTTCTTCTCTAGCATCTGCTTCTTGCCTCCTTGTGGAGAAGGCAGTGGAGCAGATAGAGCCTGAGGGCACAGGTTTGTCCATGCTTCACAAATAACAGTGTCTTCTTCAACAGTGTTATTAGACTCTCTTGTTTTAATTCAGTCTCTTACTTTTTAAGCCACCTCTTACTTACCTTTTCTACTTTATTTTATATAATATCTGTGCAATGGAGATGGGCCTGATGTGTTTTGGTGCAGTGATGTTACTAAATGAGGGCCAGTTTGACTGAGAGCAATAAAGACGTTCAACATAAGATGTCAACATAGCTGAAGATTAAAGTTAATAAATTTTGTATTCTTTAAATCATTTCTGTGTGTATTGCTTTTGCAGTTCATGCATAAAAGAAAATCAACCTCAGATTCAAATCTTATTGAAGCTTCATGGACATTACTTCAAGAAAATAAGACATTGGCAAATGATTAAATGTGTAATTAGAGGTTTCACATTTAATCTTGCTACTGTAATAATTTATGGTTTATTATTTTGTCTAAGTAATGCACTTCTTTTCTAGTGTTTATTTTCTTTCCTTCAATGTTGTTAGTGTCTGTATTATTACAGTGAGGAAATTTGTCACAAGGACAATGTTTTTGTTCTCAGCTGCAAGATAGAGGGGAGAGTTAAATCAAGGCATAGAAGGTGCAGTGCCCTTCCCACTGCAGTTGGTGGGAGAATTGTGACATGTTTACATTGTTGGGCCAGCAATGCTTTAGTTGTGAGAACAAAGGGCAGGATGTAGCCTCTGTGCTTCTCTGCTGTCATATTTAGGGCTGAAACAGGTGGCTTCAGTAGCCAGTCCCAGGGAGGCTCAACAAAGGCATGGAGCTGGGACACACAATCTCCCTCTGTATTGCATGCCAGAATTGGGTGGAAACCTGCAAACGCAGCAGAAACAGCCTTGAAATAGCCTGTAGCAAAGGCTCACCAGAGTCCAGTGCCTACAGGCTGTGAAGTCTGAGCCCTTCTCCAGAGGTAGGTCCCCATAGCAGGATTTTTTAAAAGGACTCAACAGGATTTGTGGTCACCACAGCTGCCCAAAAGATATGTGAGACCTTATTGTTTGTGTGAAACCAATGGCTCTTCCCTCCCTTTCCAATTTGCCCAGCCACTGGGCTGTGCTATCCTCTCCTTTCTTCCAGCTGCATGAAATTTGCAACTTTGCTCTGGCAGGGCTGTAATATGTCTAGTGAAACAGTCCCAGATCCTGTTTTCCAAACCAGCTTGTAGTTCTACTGGAAAAGTGGTGTCCACGTTGCCTCAAGGTGGGGAGAGCCTGGAAATGGGATCCCTCACACTCAAGTGAGTGTTCCAAGTTATGCTTGTGTAGTACAGGACACAACTTCTTCCATCTGCATGACAGAAATAAACCAGATCTGAGATCTTGGGACTTGGGTGTTGTTACAGGCTCACAAGGGCTCTTGAACTTGAGATGAACATCTTGTTGCTGAGGTGGAGTTGTTTGTGGAACTTCAAAGATAGAGTGAGAATTGAATTTTTTGGTGAGAGTTTTCATATGTAGACGTGTAAATTTTTATGTGCTCCTAACTTCCTCTTGCTCAAGAACCCACTTAAAGAAATAAGATTTATTCTCTTACTAACTTATGATACTAAGAGTCTTATCTTACAGTAACTTCACACAACTGTTGTTACCAGACTATTGCAGGATGAAATAGCTTAGATTTTATTTCTGGTTGGGAGTTTGAATTCACATTCACGTTAACTTCACCTAGTACTGTTAACGTGAGCAGAAAAAATATGTTGTCATCTTCACTGTTTTAACCTAACTATGACTTATAGATGCATTTCACAGCAATGTTTAACATTGTTTAATTATGCTCTGTTGAAGGTATTGTATTTTACATTCTCTTTACCATTGTGTAATGTTATCATGTTTCTTCATATTCTTTGTCTCATTGAAAGCACTGGGGCCATTTCTTTTAGTCCTGTGCAGCAATTACAGTAGAAACTTTAAAAAATTGTAGCCGAATAAAAAGCGTAAAAAATATTTTTCTTGAGAAGTGGTTATGTAAAAGAAGGATTTCTGGTTTGTCTTTTGCCTTTCGTATGTCTCTTTGTCTTTTAAGCAAGTTTTTATTGCCATAAAATTTTTCAGCTATTATTGCTTCCTTTTCATTGCTGTTTGTTTGTTTGGGTTTGTTTTGGGTTTGGTTTGGGTTTTTTTGGTTTTTGTTTTTTGGGGTTTTTTTGTGAGGGGGCTGGGGTTTGAGGTTTGTTTGTTTGTTTGGCAGGGCAGGTGTTTGTTTTCAAGGTAGGTAACCAGTGAGAAAATGCAGTTCCAGGAAGTTATAAGAAACCATAACTCCACTACTACCTTTCTTAATATTTTTTGAGGCTGATATTGATGTCTTTTGAGCAGATCTGTGTTTATTTTAGGAAAAGAGATGTTCACATTAAACTTGTGATTTTTCCCCGAGTTATAATAGCTAGTTTATATCTGGCAATCCACATGAGAAGTTCCTGTTGCTCTTCTCAATCAGCAGACCTTTAATTGGCTGTCTGGCATTTTTCCCTGCTATTGGAGCCCCATTTGAATCAGAGGTCACTCAAAATTTTGTAACAGCTTTCTTCATATCTGACTAACTTAATCAGTGATTGGTTATTATCTCTTCTTCAGAATAATCATTAAATACGTGCAATAAATCTAGGCTTGCCAAAGTAGTGTGTTGTACCATCTTACGCTGATGGTGCAAAACTGAGGGGAGTGGCTGATACACCTGAAGGCTGAGCTGCCATTCAGCAGGACCTCCAAAGGTTGGAGAGTTGGGTGAAGAGAAACCCAATGAAGCTCAATAAGGGCCAGTGCAGGGTTCTGCACCTGGGGAGGAAAAACCCCAAGTCCCAGCACAGGCTGGGGTCTGACCTGCTGGAGAGCAGCTCTGCAGAGAAGGGCCTGGGAGTCTTGCTGGATGACAAGGTGACAATGAGCCAGCAGTGCCCTGGTGGCCAGGAGGGCCAGTGGGATCCTGGGATGCATTGGGAAGAGTGTGGGCAGCAGGTCAAGAGAGATGATCCTGCCCCTCTACTCGGCCCTAGTGGGGCCACCTCTGGAGTGCTGTGCCCAGTTCTGGGATCCTCAGCACAAGGAAGACAAGGAGGTGATGGAGAGGATCCAGTGAAGGCCACAAGGATGACTTGGGGTCTGGAGCATCTCTCTAACAAGGAGAGACTGAGGGAGCTGGGGATGTTTAGTCTGGACAAAAGACTGAGAGGGGATCTCATCAGTATGTATAAACGTCTTGAAGGTGGGTGTCAGGAGGATGATGCCAGACTCTCTTCAGTGGTTCCCAGTGACAGGATGAGGAGAAATGACTGTAAATAAAAGCACAAGAAGATCCACCTCAACGTGAGGAAGAACTTCTTTACATTAAGGATGTCAGACCACCCTATGCCCAGGGAACAGACTACCCAATTGAGGTTGTGAAGTCTCTCTCTCTGGAGACATTCCAAACCCACCTGAATACATTCCTGTGTAACCTGACTTAGGTGATCCTGCCTTGGCAGGGGGGTTGGACTGGATGATCACCAAAGTCCAACTTTAACAATTCTGTGATTCTGTAATTCACATCTTGCTGTTATTTAAAGTCTCTTGCTGTAACTAATTTTATGTGCATAAAAAATAAGTCTGGTATCAGCTACCCCTTATGATGCTTGAGATTTCTAGTCGTGCATTGTGAGGCAGAGGTATAATCAACCCACAGCAAGATGAATGGTTCTGGTGGCTTCAATGGGTTTTTAGCTTTGTATGAGTCACAGTTTAAAGATTTCAGCACTTGCCTTCCTTATGAGAAGCTTCCAGAAAAGCACAGCTATGGGCTGCCATCCATAATATTTAGCTCTGTGCTTACGAGTGAATAATTTATATTTTGGAACCCTCACATACATGCATATTTTGACAACACTGTTTGTTTGGTTTTTTTCATTTTTTTAGACAAATTCCTGCTTTTCACAGTAGATTGAACAGTTTTTGCTTCTTCTGAGCCATAGAAATCCGGTGTGTAAATTCATTTGAGCTTGAGTATTACTACCCTTTTAGTGTTTATGATCAAAAGTGTTAGCAAGACCCTTGGGGCAAACTCCTTACTGGAATGAAATAGCATGGGCTATTTGAAGTAAATTGGGATTGGAAGCCATTCCAATACACAGTAGAAAGGAAATTGGCCTCTGGTTCTTATGCCAGTGGAATGTACTGGAGTTTTTACATACAGTACTAGCATATAAAAGAGTAAAAAATTTGGAGGCAGAGTATATTTTCTGCTGCCTGCCTGACTCAGTATTAGAATCACAGAATCATTAATGCTGGAAAAAGACACTTGAGGTCATTAAATCCAACCACAATTCAAGACTGCCAAGTCCACCCCTAAACCATGTCCCTCAGTACCACATCTACATGTCTTTTAAATACCTCCAGGGATGGTGACTCAAAAACTTCCCTGGGCAACTTATGCCAAAGATTTCAGTAAAAAAATGTTTCCTAACATCCAACACAAACCTCCTCTGCTGTATTCTATAAGTGCTTGGGTGGTCTATAACAGAATCCCACCAAGATATCTGCCCTGTTGGCCTTCCCTCTGAACATTCATAAACATTTAACTCATCATAAAGCTCTAGACAGTCGAAACACTTCCTATCGTACAGGGCTACTCCAGCTACCTCTCCTTCCTTGCCTATCCCTTCTAAAGAGCTTATAGCCATATTGTTTGGACTCCCTAGACACTGCAGTGTTACATATGCCATATTTAAACTTGAGAGCTAGAACAGATATTTTTGTCAACTAGGAAATAGTGTGCAAAGTTTGAAGCCTGTAATGTAGATGCGAAAATTACAGATGCTTAGAACCCTGAAAATGCAAGTTCAAAACAAATTTTGCAGCTCAGATTGAAGTCCTGTTCAGGTGAAATGGTCCTTTTTTATTCTCATTTTACATATTTTTGCCTTTTTAGCACAATAGTGTTATATTCTATTACAACCATTCCTTCAGGAAACTTGGGCAAAAATTGCTTTCTCTAGGTCACAAGGAAGAATAACCACAGCAGAAATGGTGCTTGTTTTCTAAAACGTATAGAAATCCTGTTGTGCATTGCTGAGTAGCAGGAGCAAGCAGTTAGGAAGAGCTGATTCACCAAGATGATTATGTAGAGGAGAGTTAGCATTGTGAAGTGAATTAATGTGAAATTTTTTATTGCTTACTTCTTTCCAGGCTGGATTTTTTCCATCACAAGAACCTCAAGGCATGAAAGCCTCAGGTCCCAAAGCAGAGAGTTTTTTCTTAGAGGGGATTCTCACTTTTTTGATCACTGAGTTTTTTAGGAACTTTGATAGGTATCACATAAAGCTTCTGTATGAAGCAGAGCATGTGCATTGTGACTTGATACTCTGACATGGCATCAGGCAGATCTGGTCCCAGGGTGAAATATTCACAGCTGGTTCCTACCATCTCAAGCACAAGACAGCAATACATAAAACCTGAAGCTGTTTCTCTAGTTTTCTCCTGTTCTACTGTTCTTTACTAAGGTGATGTAATTTTTGTGCTTATACATATATAATAAATGTATAGCATATACTTGCTACAAAGGAATAAAATGTCATTCCCAAGAGCTGCTGTAGTCAGACTGTCCTGGAATTCACAGCATGGACCAACTTTCTTGTATGCTATGACACACCAAGGCTGAGGACTTTTAGCAGAATGGGATGCACTCAGAGAGCAAAGTAAGTGATGTTAACTTTAACGATTGTGTGAAGTACCTTGAATCTCACATCCAGATTTTCAATAAAAACTCTATTAGAAGTATTGTAAAAACTTCACAAATATTATTGAGTTATTCTGGACTTAGGGAGGAAGTACGAATGTACTGGAACTTACCAAAAGGTCACAGACCTTTTGATGTAACAGAAAGGCAACATTTCTCTTTCTAATCACCTAATCCATACAAGAGAAGACTAAATTTATTTCCCACAAATCAGTAACAGCCACTTCTTCTTGCTTACCTCCCACTGCATCTACTTTGATGAAATAATTGCACTCATTCTTGCTAAAATATTAGCATGAAATAATTAATATTTGCATTTAAAGCAGTGTGTGCGTGAGCTTTGTAGTTAATACTGTGTTAAGGTGGAAAATGTTATTTCATTCACTGGTTTTGGCAGCCCAATGTTGTGCATAGAACTGAAGTTTATTAAGTAGCTCTTTCAGTTGTGAGCAACAAAAATTCTTCTGCTTTGTAAGACATATAGTAAACTTGGGGTACCATTGTATCTTTTAAAGATAGACAGCAAGGTAGCAATTCCTCTATGGTATTTTTAAGTTTTAATACA
>VWYP01023617.1:69518-81193 GCA_013400435.1 Pycnonotus jocosus | reverse complement strand
AAAAAAAAATTAAAAAGAAGAAATGTAAACAAAATAAATCTGAATGTGTGTATGTAGGAAAAACAAATGCCTGGGTAAGTCAGAATACATTCACATCTTCATTCAAAATAATGATAACTCAAATTCTCTATCAGCTAGTTTGCTGGTTTTGTAACAACAACAGCCTGACAGTCCATAGTTTGACTTGCTTACAGCTAACTTTCTGAATCAGTAACTTTCCTAACACAGAAGACTGTGGCCTTTCCAATGAAGCACTGTGCAACAGAAGCAGTGAAATGTATCTTATATTTGTTAACTTCATCCCCTTTTTGGTTAGTCCCAGTTCTCCAGATCTCTTAGCTTTCAACTATTATTGTTCTCTTTGGATGAAAAACCCAATTATTTATGATTTCTGATCTTTGATTGTAGGTAACTGATACTACAGAAGAAAGCATGCTGCTCTTAAACAGAGCTTTTGAAACTTTTAAAGAGAGCTCTTCTTAAAAGATACTGATGACTAATCAGACGACTTTATTGACATTAAGAATGACTATCCATAAACAGTTTATTAAAAATTTAGTACAGTATGTCTAATATGATGATAACACCAGAACTGAAGAAAGATTACAGACAAAGAAGTGAGATTCTCAAACCACTGAAGTCTAGACGTACTTACCGTTCTGGGCTCAAATGTATACAGGGCCCTGAATACTTTAACCTGCCCTAAAACAAAAACAAAAATACCCAATTAAAAAAAAAAAAATCAGTACTAGCATCATGCCTTTAAATGCAGGCCTTAAACCCAAATACATTCCTTTCCTTTAAGCTTAATGCCAGCTGCTGAATGAATATTTGCTATGCCACTATCAAAGAAAATTTTGATGAAAAGACTCAGCAGCCTGAGTTAAAAAACCCAGCAACATGGGCTGTGAAGGAAACTGGCCACCTGAGCAGTTACATGTAAGTAGCCTCTTCTGCACACTTAACATGCTCTTGATAGCTCACCGGGCAACAGAAGTGTTGTCATTGATTTCTGAGGGAAAGAGTAATTTTACTCATATACTCCCTCACACACGCGTACATGCTGTATGTACTTTTATTACTAACATCAAATCTGTCAAATTACAAAGAATTAAGGAAAGAAGAAAGAAACAAACCAATGACCAATGTCACCAACATGTTCTTACACTTACTTGCAGACATTATTAAAAAATATTACAGTGACACAGAACTCATAAAGAAAAATGACAAATGGTCACAAAGTCCTATTTTAATGTACAACTGATGTCCTGTTCCATTTAGATGCTTAAAATAAGGCATGGGGTGGCTCAGAGATGTTTTAATAGGACACTTTGGAAGAGACAGTCAGCAGCTTTCAAGCCAAGAAAAAATAACCTTAATGTAGAGAGGTTCAAATTAAATTGCATAAATCGCAAAAGAAACTTCCCTACAAACTTTTTTTTTAAATCCAAAAGGTACATTTCAAGAGCATGAACAGGAAGTACAAAGACAGAAGAAACACGTATGTTACATAATTTAACTAGCTAAGCTGCTGGAGTCCATTGGACTTACTGGAGGAATTCATTATGCAGACTGTTCTGTATTGTTTACTTTTAGGTATCTGATGTCTTAAGCACGCGGTTTATTTATTTTTTAATGTTCTAAGCTTGCAAGTGTACATTACACACAGGTTCTTACGCTATACGTGTTTATACAGATTAACTTGTGACTGAAGAGTGTATAATCGCTCAGGAGAATGGATTACTTAGGTCACACTAGGTCCACGCTGTTTTGTGCACTCAGAGAAACTGATGAACTTACTACCAAAGGCTATACTGTACAATAAAGTGTACACACACAGTGTTTTGTGTTGTTTATTAAATGGAGCTAAGCAAGTGAAGACAGAGTAGGTCTCAAGAATAAGCCTTTACATTTTTAATTAAGAACAACAACCTCTAGAATTTTTTGTCTTTTTTTTAATGCTAGATGTAGTCTTTAAATCCCAGCAACTAAAATTCTACCCACAGAAGCAATCATTTCAGAAAGTTAACATAAGGGCTTTAGAACTGACATTTTGGAGGTGAATATGCTGATCACCTTGAGAAAGGAGGTTGGTACCCAACTGCCATTTTGCAGCATCCCTTGAGGTGATTCTTAAATCGTATTTTCAAATGCCTCTGGATATTCCCTAGCAACAGCAATGCCAAGGCATGCTTACCAAGGAATAACTGCTAAGCAAAACATTTCTGTAGTTCTCTATTCTCAGGCTTTTTTGTGACTAAGTGTATGTAAAACTACAAACATAAAACGAATCTGTGTAAACACATTGCCAAGTGCATGTAGATACTGTACATATTTTCTTTTCCAATATGTAATTACCCCTCCCACTTCCTAATTTTTAATAACAGAAATTCAGTTTGGCTTCCTTGGTTGGTTCTCTCTTTCATACAGCAGCCATTTCTTAGACATAAAAGGTCCAACACTTCCCAAACCTTTGCCCCAGAAACAAAATACTTGCAACTGTGGCAACTACTAAAAAGAAAGAAACCTGAATGATGTTTACTGTCTGTACAGAGATGACAAACAAGGACAGCACACAGTAATGCATCCTGGACCAAAGAGCTTCAGCATGAAATGTGAACTGCGGCTATGGAGAAGGCAAGCAACAATGACAAAAAATAAAGGAAGAAAAAAAAAAAAAAAAGAAAAGAAAAAAGAGCAAGAGATGACACAACAGATGGAAGACAGGAGTACTGTCCCTTCTCCTTGGCTTTCTCACACAGAAGACACAAAAATACAAGATAGATCTGCACACTATGAACTATGGAGACTGCAACCATCATGCACCAATTTTCAGTGTTTAATGTAAGTAAGAGGAGGAAATGGACAACAAAAGGGAAGAGTAAGAAATATTAAAAGGGGAAATGTGAAGATGGCAGAAGACAGGGAAAAGGAAGAAATACACATTTGTGTGTTGCATGTATCTTTTATACTAATGTACTGCATACATGCCAATGGATTTTCTAAAGCTATCACACCTGTGGAGACAAAGAAGACTGAAAATACTGATGCTGATTACAGTATGGCTGACACATTGTTTAAACAAAAGGCAACTCATTGTTTGTTTGTTTGTTTGTGGGGTTCTTTTAAATTCTATAAACTTGAAACAAGGAGTTACTTCCCCAAATGTCCAACTGTGGTGTCGCAGACAGACCAACACATGCTAAAACATTCTTCTGTGATGAAACACAAAGTACAGATCTGCACCTCTAGAACTACAGGTCTGGTTAATGTTAATTTCATAGTACTTCATATTGAAGTTAAACAGTACTCATTACTGCCACCAATCTTTTAAAAATTTCTCGATAAAGAGAGATTAAGCCTGTTCACTTTGGTTCATTCAAGAGCTTAGAACAAGAGGACTATAGCATTTGTAATACATTTTTTGGTACCAAATTCTAATGCAAAAATTCAGTCTAGAAGATCAAAATAACAAAATGTTAGCATGCGAAGGGCCCATTAAACTTGAATCCCAGTTCTGCAAACACAGAGAAATTGTATCTTATTAGGCACATGGGTACCTGTAATCACTGGAAGGAAGTACTTTTATCTAGCAATACCTATCTTTAGGCATGCAGATAGAGCTTGCATCGGCAGTAATTTTTGCTTTGGAAGATGCAAAAAGTTGGAAAGCACCCAAGGCCCTCCTCTTCTCCCACTTACTACCATCTTTCTAGTACAAACCATGTGTCAAGATTCCTGTAGGACAGTGAACCAGTAATTACCACTGATTTGAACTTATCAAAGGTGACTGTCTACACCTCCCCATCACATACTTTCAAAGGACAAAGTAACTAGAACACAGAACATGCATGTACTTCTGTAAAATTTCAAGGCACCAGGCACACATAAATTACTTTTTTTCAGCATGATTAATGGGAGGAGTATGCCTTTTAAAAGCAAACTACATGAAGGCATAGGGCAGTGATATGTCCCAGAAGAAACCTTTTTCTAATCACAGAGACAGATCTAAAATGTTCTTCTCTTCTCTTCAGTCTTGTTATGCTCTGGTCTGCTCTGGTGGGTTTAGCAGAGGGTTGTTTGAGTCATTTAGAGCAGTGTGCAAGAGAAACAACAAAAATCTTCAATAACAAACCTTTACATGCAAACTTTCAGAACACTAAGGTAGAATTAGGTACTTGGCAAATTTTAAAGCAAAATCCAGACAAACTAAGGCACTTCAGAAACTTTAACTTAGCCAGCTTTAACTTAACCAGATACGGGGTATTTAGTAAGGCCTTGACCGGATTTTTTTTGTTGTCTGGTTTACAGTACTTCTGGAAGAAGTTAGAAGGAGAAAAGCAAGCGAGCGAGTAAGGAAGGAAGGAAGGAAGGAAGGAAGGAAGGGAATAGAAAGATATCACCACCCATGAACCCAGTGACAAGACCAGCAATTTTGATGTCCACATGATGTCAGCGTCAAACTGATGGTCACAACCTTGATCCATAGGAAAAACCCATGAAGCACAAAGTTAAATGTATTAACATATGTGCAGGTTCAGGTGGGAATGCCTGGGTACCTCTGGGAGAGGGGGGAAGTGGAAATTAATACTGTCTGGTACAACACTGTGGATCATCTGCAGTCCTCTGGTGGAAGGCCTCAGAATTGGGCTTGGGTTGGGGTTTTGGATGGTTTACATGACAGCTGCCTTTCAAGTAAGCGTAGTTGAGCTAGTTACACCCCACCAGCAGGGATGAACACCTTCAGGCTTAGTGTGAATGTCTGACACCTTCCCCACAGAAGGGAGTTTTTACACCTGAGCCAGCTGAGTAAGAGAAGACAGCATAAAACACTTCTTCTAGGCCTCTTCCCTTATCTGGCTCAAACCCCAGCTTCTTGATAAACATGAGTTGGCTTGTTGTGGTCATCCTCTGGGGCTCACGCTCTCTCCACCCGGACTGTTGTCTTCCACATCATCAGCAAAGCACACCCTACTTTTGCAAATTTGGGATATTAACCACTAATACTTCAGTCTCACAACCCCCAAACAGTCGTAAAAGAGTCTTCTCCCTAATTTGCATTAAACATCTGCAAAACAACTATTTGACAAGCAAAAAAGGTAACTTATTATACATACTAAATAGATACAAATACCCTTAGCATACAAATCTCCCAAGTCAGAACTTGCCAAACCCTGCCTCAGCAGTGCACCACAGTGGAGTCAAACTAACTATTCTCTGTAACTAGCAACATAAAACTAATGTCAAGTTGGGCCAACCCCACACCTTTTAACTTATTTTGAGTAACTTACCTATAAACTTCTCCAGCTTTCCTGAGGAAGGGAAACATGCAACTCACATTTCTAAGACAATCCCTTCACCGCTAAGTGCATAAAAGCAATGAAACAGAAACTAAACAGTAATGACAGCTTAAAAATGCAGCTTCTGATAGGTACTGAAGAGAGATACCTGCTGTGCTTCGTAATGCTAAGTAATAAAAAGACTTCGCAAAACCAAAATACCATTTCCTAAAAAGACTAAGATTTTTGTTTTCTTCTTACAACTTTGAGGTTTACTTTTAATCGATTGCACAATCATTAACAGAAGATTGCTTCCAAAGAAGTGCTAAGTAAAGGAGCACAGCAACAAGGAGTTACTGTTTCTCTCACAGCGACTTATTTCTTCCCACTTCCTTTCTGTTCTTTTACTCTAGCTTCTCTAAACCGCCACAGACATTAGCATTAAAATCCCCTCTACCACCGAAACATTCTCCACTCTTATTTGCTTTCAACACCCCCAAATGAAAAGCTAAAAAAGAAAAAAGAAAAAAAGAAAAAACCGACCTATACCTGCATGGCATTACTCATTTAGGTATTTGTGTTAGGCTGAAATTTCAACACGGGAGAGATAATGAAATTTCATTAGCTGTCAATTAATATTACATCCTCAAACAAACAAAAAAACCGCACTCCAACACAGTACTTGGTTCAAAACATGCATATTTTAAACAAAATAATGATGGCTACCAAGCTACCAAGGCTTGGCCCCATTGGACTGATATGAGTCTTTTGTTAGCATCTCCCATAGAGAGCCACAATCAAATCTCACTGACTCGAACAAGATGCTACTCATCAGATATTGATCCTGATGAAACATCTTTTCATGCTATATTAAGACTGATTAGCTCAAGACTACCATAAAAATCAGAGTAACTAACTCAAGATGAATGGACTCGCTGCATGCCTCAAAGCATTGTCAGTGCCTACAGTACACAGAGGGATAATTTCTGTGCTGTAGAAAATCAGAATTGACTATGGTCATCTACAGTTAGTTAAAAAACCACAAATCTATCAATCTCTTAAACGGTTCAAGCTAATCCTGGGCTCTCAGCAGCCAACTTTCTCCCTGCTGCCATAATGCTGCACAGAAACCATTCAGAATTAGTTACTCTGGCACCAGCTCGACTGAAAACTAATAACTTGAACTCCTACATGTAGCAAATGGCCCAAAAGGAGAAAATATGCAAAGCCTGTTTCAATAGTTGACAAACACTTTCAGTGAAGAAGTTTTCCTTAATATCCAACCTAAACTTCCACAGCACAACTTGAGGCCATTTTCTCTTGTCCTGTCACTTGGGACAAGAAACCAGTATCCATCTTGCTACAATCTCCCTTCAGATAGTCCTACAAAGCAATAAGGTCTCTCCCAGTCTCCTTTCCTCCAGGATAAACACCCCCAGCCCCCTCAGCCGCTCCTCCTTACTTACTCTCCAGACCTTTTACCAGCTCCACTGCACTTCTTTGGACTCTCTNATCCATCTTGCTACAATCTCCCTTCAGATAGTCCTACAAAGCAATAAGGTCTCTCCCAGTCTCCTTTCCTCCAGGATAAACACCCCCAGCCCCCTCAGCCGCTCCTCCTTACTTACTCTCCAGACCTTTTACCAGCTCCACTGCACTTCTTTGGACTCTCTCCAGCACCTCACTGTCCTTTTTGTAGCGAGGGACCCAGAACTGGACGCAAGACTTGAGGTGCAGCCCCACCAGCACCCAACACAGGGGGCAGTTACTGTCCGCTGCCCACACCACTTCCCATGCAGGCCACGACGCCAGTGCCCTTCTTTGCTACGTGGGCTGGCTCACATTCAACCAGCTGTTGACCAGCACCCCCAGGTCCTTCTCCTCCAGGAAGCTTTCTAGCCTCTCTGCCCCAAGCCCATAAACGCTCACAACTGGAAAACAAGGTGCTTTGCACACAGGCCTCCGAACAGGTATAAAAGTACTGGAAATACTTTTTACAGGAGTGCCATTTGTACTTTGGCATTTTGCTCACAGCAGAGTTCAACACAGCATTTAACGATTGCCACAACTGAGAGAGAAAAAGGTGGAGTCCCCAGTATTTAGAGAACCATCTTCAACTTCTAAGTAATGCTTATTAGAAAGGGGAAGTGAATACGGAGAATACATGTTGGGGGAGGGTGAGAAGGGCATATTAAAAAAACAGGCAAGCAAGCCTAGTAACATGTTTTGGAACATACTAAAAAGAATGCAAAGGATAGATTGGTACCAGCCTAGATGATAAACTGGGGTATCCAGGAACAATCATGGACTACACTAATCAGTATCTGGAATGGAAGGAACAAATGTCACTTTGTCACAGTAAATCAGAAGTAAAAATATTCTCACAGAAGATATAAGTGAACACAATGTCACTGTCATAGCCTGATGCTCAAATCTTCTGTTTCTTATCAATTTTATTTTTATGAATACCAGCATGCCTTCACTTGCAGGAAGCTTGCTGGAGGTCCCAGCAACTTGCAGTAAAAGGAGGTTTGAGGTCAGAAAGGAAAGTTTATAATTCATACTGAAAGCAGATTGGGAACTGTTTAGTTGTTTCTCTGACGTTTTTCTCCCCTCAGACCTGATGACTGCAGTGTAACTCACCACATTCCCATGCTCACATCTTCCTAGCTAACAGAAACCTTTCTTTGAGTACAGAAGAAACCCAAACCACCATCACTGTCAAATATAAGCCTACTGCCAAGGCCTTAGGCATGTGACTCAATACCAGTGTTCTGCTCCTGTGAATTGCTGTCACAGCTCCTACTTCACCTAAGAATTGAGATGAATTTGTTTGTGATCCAAACTAAGTATTTATGTCCAGAATCCTACTATTAACTCTGATGGCTACTAGGGGGAGAAAAGTCAACAAAACTGCTTTGAGGCAGCAACCCTTTATGTTAAATCCTTATGTTTCCTCTTGCCTCCCTCTCAACTGGAGTAATTTAAAACTCTAATTTCCTTAGTACAAAGGCTGGTCTTTCTCCATAAAATATAAATGTTGTCTCAACTCTAGGCTAGGATCAACAAACCTCACTGTGAACATGAAAGTAAGGTTTTTTAAAAATATCAATACACTTCCTTCATCTCCCCAAAAGCTTTTGCTGCACACAAAAAGGGGTCTAATCAAAAAGATCACCAGACAGTTAGCACTCTTCAAGAAGCACTGCTTAAGTACAGACAACTAAGCAGAAGCCATTAAAGCTCGTCAAATCCAAAGGATTTAATAAGTAACTCTTGTAAACATGATTAATATCTAACATGATATGAACTCTGCAAATAAAGTCGTTTGAGACACTGACAGATTTCTTAAAAGATAGAGGGGAAACCCTACTCTTGGAAAACACTGACAGAAAAGTATGTTTCTACTATTTTCAACATCCATTCCATTCCCTTTTATTTTCAATAGTGAGTCTAAATAAAAACTACAGCTAGAAAACAGTAACAATACAGAGTTACACGAGAAGAGCAAAGCACTTCTTTACAAAAAATGCACCTCAAAACACTGTAAGGTAAAAGACTTTTAGGGCCTCTATAAACCATCATGTCCCCTTATCCAAGAATTGACTAGACCCAAAAGATGAGCTGAAGTGTTCACAAACACAATCATCTAACACATGTTGATGTCAAAAATCATCTCTCTGTAACTGAAATCCTTATGTGCTGTGCACGCATACAATTTACAGAAAAGCAATCTGTCAGAAAAAATGCTCTCATGTACTGAAGAAAATTACAGTGTCACATCTCCTTCACATCTCCTTTCCCCACATTTTTAAAGCACTGTCCAAATGTAATGTCCAAAATCTCTAAGCTGAGCAGTGAAGACTCACTGTTTTAAAAAGGGTATTTATTTCACTGCATATTTTCACTTCCCCACCATGAAAATGTTTCCTTCCTTCTCTGTCCAATTTGCACTTCTTGTTTCCCAAACACAGAGGAATGGACGACCAATGTCTTGTTTTCTCTTCTGTCTGTCCTGAACTGCAGTAATTCATCAGCAACGCGAGCAGGATTGCTGTTTCCTGACAGAGCTTATAGACTTGATACCTAATAATAATCAGTGAAGAAAAATCAACATAGCTTGACCAAAGGCACCATTCTAGCAAATGCAGACAAAATGCCACCAAAAGAGACAGCCCTCCACTACTGTAGAAACTGTATCACCACATGCATTTCCTATATTTATGTCTTTAAGTAACATCTATCTATAACCCTGAGAAATTTGATTACAGTATCAAAGGTGTATTATCTGTATTCTGTATTAACATACAGAAGTCAGACATGCAACTACAGAGATATTTTGAAGTACGGTACAAGGCAATGCCTTTCAGAAAATTACTTTGAAAAAATCTGAGACAACAGATGCCATAAAATTTTCTCTCCTAAAAAGTTCGGAATTTGGAAAAATTAATCTTATTACCCTTAATCAGCTCTGAAAGTCATTGGCAAGACAATCTTATTTTGTCTTCCTTCTCCTACAAATTTCCTTTTGCTGTGTCAAGCACTCATGCTGGTAAACCAGCTCAGCAAGTTCATCTGACATAAAAATAACCTTACATAAAAAAGTTAGAGCACCACCAGCTTGTCACATAACTAAATGTAACGAAAAGGGATGGTGGGGGTAGGGAACCTGTGCTTTTGATGACAGTCCACATTTTATCAGACCAAGCACACCACAAACTGCACCCCACCAGACTAGGGAGAGACACCAAGTATTAGACAGATATGTCTGACTGAGTCAATCTGAGAACTCCTGTAAGTTAGGCAGGGCTAGAGCCTTTAACTCCTTAAGAATCTTGCGTTAAATTTAACTTATCTTCTTGAAAAACAGAAAACTGAGTTATCAGCTTCATTGGAAAATCTCATTTTTCACACATATTCAGCTATGAAACACCACATCCCTTCAGAAGCCTGCAGATTTCCTCAGTACTGATTGTTTTCAGTAAAGGTCCACAACAGCAATACTCTTATTACTGTCTTTTTCATTTAAAGTAAGCTGTTTTCAAAGAAGCTTAGCAAACTACAGAGCAGAGGAAATTCTTCTGAGGATGAAATTACAGCCAGAGAGCTTTAGCAGATTTTGCTTCTGCACGCAGGATGAGATTGATGGTTTAAATGGCCTAAACTGTTTATGCACTTGACTTCAAAATAAAAACTTGGTTTATATGTTGTCCAGGTAAAATACTCAATTAGGCTAAGCCTTAAATTATTATTCTTTTTTAAACTGTCATTTTGAACAATATTCTAAGTGCAAAAAAATTGAAATTCAGATGTACTTAGGATCAGATAATCCAGTTTTAGGAGACATCAACTAGTCTTATCTATTTAATTAAAATCACAGCAGATTTTTAATTTCTAAGTAAGAATTTAAGCTTTTACACTGACAGATGATACACAATGAACAGCCATTAAATTTTCCAGATAATTCCTTACTCAAAAAAACCCTCAAAACCCTAAAGCTAATGGTTAAATTTTTGACAGAAGAATGTATATTTACCTGAAAAATGCCACTTCTATTCTAAGATTTAAAACCGTGCAAATTCCAATGGCTTTTCAATATATTTTTAGGAAAAGCACGCACTAGAAAGGGCGATGTGTGCATTGACACCTGAATTTCAAAGAGCACATTTAGAGTTTGGCTGTTAGAGGAGCCCAAGAATGGAAAAGAGTGGATTCCATCTTTGAAGATGAAGAATGTTGCACGCCACTATACTATAAAACTAATTTTACACGTTAATATATTGCCAATCCGTGCAATCGCGAGGCAAACCTCAGAGTATTTCAGCGCTGTTTCCTAAAAGGGTGAAAGGTTTCCTGTGCGTTTCAGGCTACGCAAGCAGCTCCCGGAGGGCTGCTGCCGGCTGGGCACGCCAGGACGCCAAGTGCCGCCGCTGGGCACCGCGGCTGCAGACAAGGAAGGCCGGGGCAAGCGGGCTCTGCCGAGCGCGCCACACGGGGAGCTTGTCCCCGGACGATGGCTCCGACCTGGGGCCACTCGCGAACCTTCTGCCGAGCCAGAGCGGGCGCGGGTCCGGCCCAGACACACCGCCCGAGGGTGGCCCCCGGTGCTTTCCAGCCACGGAAGCGGCAGCCCTTCTCGCCGTCACCAAGCGTGCGGTCCGGAACGGAAGGGCGGCTATGCCCCACTCCCACCCGGGCCCGGGCCGTTTCCCGAAACCCAGGCCATTCATGTGTCAGCAGGCAGCGAGCTGCGTCGCGCCCCGCACCGGAGGGACGGGCCAGGCCGCTCTGTCCTTCCCTCACCTGGCTTGGCCGGTTTAGGTGGCGGCTTGGACATGGCTGGAGCCGGCCTAAGCGCGGACGGGGGAGCGGCGCGACGGCGATCGGCGGCCCGTG
>VWYP01023617.1:36409-57242 GCA_013400435.1 Pycnonotus jocosus | reverse complement strand
CCGTCTGGGCGTGGGGCCCTGCGGGGGCCCCTCTGCTCCCGAGCGGCCTCCGCAGGGTTCGCAGCGGCCCCGCCGCAGGGCGCTCCTGGTGCGGCCGCCTCCCGGCCTGCGCTCCGGCCTGGTGCTGGCGGCGGGGTGCGCGGCCCCGAGTCGGGAAAGGGCTTCGGCACCGCTTTCCTTTCGGGATAACTACAAAGTCCCCTTGATGTCTGTCAATTCGAAAGCATAAAGGAAAGCATCAAACCTGAAAAGGGTGTCTTGAGGTCACTTAGGAGATAGAATGCTCTAATACACTGTGAAGCCTTCAAAACAATAGTATCTCATGCTGGCAGAGAATTATAATATGGTGTTTCGATTGTGGATGGAAATTCTTGAAAGACATTTTACTTTGCATAAGATACAAGGTCTATTGCTAGAGTTAATGGATGCCGTTTTTACTACCATCTGTTGGGTCAGAAGAGGGTTTGCTGGCTCCGTACGAATGAGCCAGCAGTGGTGGGGACACCTAGTTTTAGGACTGAATCCGTTTAGTAGACGAGGAAGCAACTCGCATTGCAAGGTAGTGGAGCCTAGCTGGAAAAGTCCAGTCCTCTCCAGTGTTTTGGTAAACCGTTTCCTGTTTCTGGGTTTGGAAAGCAGGTTCGTACTTGAGCTGCCGAAGCGTCGTCATGTGGCTCATTGTTATGTGCTGTACCCTTTTTTGTCAGTGTAGCAGAAGCATAATACGTACATGGTAGTGAGGTTCTTGGTAGGAGTGGGTGATACTTATGTAATTTCTTCTGTTTGAGGTTTTTCCATGTAGGTTTCATTTGTCTTCCAGGACAAGTGTTTGAGCAGGAGGTTGGTCTAAGTGACTCTCTGATGTCTCTTCCAAAGTGAATTCTCTAGTTCAGTTTGGACATACCAACGACCTAGTTAGTTAAAAGAATCTAATACCGTTTGCTACTAATGCAATTCCAACCTGTAGTTTATTTATATTAGTGTTATAATTGTACCCCCAGGTCTTAGAAGCTGGGAATATCTTTCTCAGCTTTCTGCTGAACTGTGGCTTTGGGTTGTTTTTGAATGCTTGTTTCAGTAAAAACAAAAGGATGTGACTCTAATTTCCAGTACAGAAATTCAATGAAATTCCTTCTGTCTCAAAGAAATAATTCGATATTTAAGTGAAATTACATGTTTTGGTGCTTTATAAATGGAATTTTTGTTTGCTTATACAGATATTTCCAGTTAACTTGGAATCTGTATGAATAAGACAGCAACTCGCTTTCAGATGAGTCCAGATCTTGTTCTTGTCTTCTAGACATAAAGAGATAACTTTGTTATTTGTAGTTTTCCTGATTTCAGTGAATTATTCGTTATGCTAGATGGTTGTAATTTAGCATAAAAGGATGGAGAATTAGGTTCATAGGGTTTTTTTCTCATAAAACTTTCAGGAAGATGTTGAACTAAGCTGATGTGCTTTAGTAGAGCATCAGGGATTTTTTTTTCTCTTGTTTCTTGTCCTTGGATGTAATTTTAAACCAGTGTAGCTATTGCAGTGAACAGGCCCTTCTCAATAACATGTGAATAAGATATTACCTGGTCAAATTTCCAGAATGAGGTTGTAACTAAAATGCCAGCAGTTACAGCTGTATCTTATAATGGCTAGTTTTTTCAGCTTTGTGCTGCTGTATATTGATACAAGACTTGGGAAACTTTAGTATGACGTGACCAGCTGACATCATTTGGTGGTCAGAAGGGTCAATATCACTTACTGAATTGTCTCTCTAGAGTCATCATGACTGTGCTTAGCAACTATACTTCTGTAAGTTTAGACAGAAGTCAAATCTTGCAAAACCTCAGAAGAATCACCATTTTAGTGAAACTTATCTTGGAGAAGTGGAAAACTATTTTTAGCTTTCCTCAGTCACATGGTCGTGTTCACAGTACTTATGAGGAATATGCTGTGATAAGAAGGTAGCTTAGTATCTTAGTGCCAGAACTCTGGTATGGTCCGTCTGAGACTTTTATAGTTCTTCTGAAAGCCATGGATTTTGAGGATCCCAATTCCCACTCCACATCTTGTTATTTCTGTAACC
Source organism: Pycnonotus jocosus (assembly GCA_013400435.1). Classification (NCBI taxonomy): domain Eukaryota; kingdom Metazoa; phylum Chordata; class Aves; order Passeriformes; family Pycnonotidae; genus Pycnonotus; species Pycnonotus jocosus. The sequence continues at coordinate 55,164 of VWYP01023617.1, read as the reverse complement.
AAACCTTATCACTCCATTCAAATTAATTCAATTTAAATTGGATTTGTGAAACAAACTTGTGAGATGGTTGATTGTTAAGTTTTATAGATCCATGTGTTAAGGTACTGATCACCTGCTCTGGAAATAAGTGGCTGATGACAAAATGGTAAGGAGGAAGGAAGAGTGCTCTTAAACTTGAATGTGTTGAATAGAGTGATAATGTAGAACTAGAGCTTAAAAAAAATTTGCCTAAAAATTATAGAAAATTTGTTCATCAAAATTCTAGAATTTGTTCTCTGGTAAGGGACTACAAAGTCTGGTCACTTTCTGTGTATGAAAAAAATGAATAATTATAATTGGAACAGCTTAGAGTGAATTATTGATATGTGTGTATATTCTTCTAAATATTTAAAACTTTTGCTTTTTAGAACGAGTATGCATGAACGAGTGAACAGAACAGAGAGACAGTTTAAGTCTCTCCCAGCTAACCAACAGAGTCTTCTTCCTCAATTTCTTCCTCACCTTGACAAGATTCGGAAGTGCATTGATCACAATCAAGAAATACTACAAACCATTGTGAATGACTGTGTTCATATGTTTGAAAATAAGGAGTATGGAGAAGATGTATGTTAAAATGGACTTTTTTCTTGCACCAAAATTTAATTCTGTATGCTTTGGGATTTTCTGCATTTGTTTTTATTACCTCAAACTTCTAACTTTATTTTCTTTTGTTTTCCTTGTTTTATTGTTTCCTGTTTGCTCACACTTTTCTCACTCTTGTCTTTCACATTTTGCAGAGCTGATGCTTAATGAAGCTATTTGTTGTCAGTTCTGTTAGTTACACTTTTGAAAACTAACTGTGAATCTGGCGAATCATTGTTTTCATTCCAGAGTTCTGCCTTTACCCTGATATATTTTAAAGTTATTTTTTTCTGTCAACTATATAGAATGTAAGTGATACTACCTGTCTTACTGTAGGTTCTTATATGTTACAACATTGTAATTTGCAATTATAGATTGTAAGTATTTTTGATGTTGTTATTTGTAAATGCTTTTTTACTACTTGATTTACTTTCTGAAAAAAAAAAATGCAATACTTAAAGGACTGACAGAGATGGAAACTGAAGTCCTCCTTGGATACAGGCAAGATATAGTAATGGGCAGCTCTAATATAAGCTTCTCAGTTTTGCCTTATCAGTATCTAAGGGGATCCTTTTTTCAGGGTAAGCAGTTCAGCCTTTGCATTGGCTAGGCCCTGGTCTTTTCCTGAATGAGGACCAGTTGTGCTTTGCTGTGTATTGTGTTTTTTTCATGTGGAAACTGGACTTTTGAATGCCAAAGAGAGGCCAGCAAACTCAGTTTGTATAGAATATTAAGGTGGGTTTAAGCCCGGGTCCTAGGAGTGAAAGGGAAGTGCTTTGTCAGCGGATGCTCCCAGCAGTTCTTGCAGCATGGCTTTTTTTCTCTTCATAATTTGCTTTCCCCTGGAAGACTCCAGATACTTTGTATGTTTTCCACTAACTTTTTTTGTTTGTTTGTTTTTCTCTCCACCTTATTCAGGGAAGCGGGAAGATTACACCAGCTTCTACGTTTGACATGGATAAATTAAAGTCCACATTGAAACAGTTTGTGAGAGACTGGAGTGAAGAGGGAAAGTCTGAGAGGGATTCCTGCTACCAGCCAATTATTAGTGAAATTATAAAGAACTTTCCAAAAGAAAGATGGTAATAGTGTCTTATAACTTATATTTATCTGGACTTACACTGTTGCACAAATCTGAAACAGAATTTATGGAGTAATGAAAAGCTTTGTTTCAAAAGTAGAGAATTCTTTATGAACGCAGTGGCATTTATTTTTCAATCAAGAAAGTTTTTATTTCTCATGCAAGATGTTGGAAAAGAGTATAATCATAAGCTTCACAAAGTAATACCAGGTAAACCAGTAATAATTTTTGTTGTTGTTGTTCTGCAGTTGGGTGTAACAATTTATGTAAATCTTTCAAGTAAGAAACTTCAAAAAGTTAGCTCAGTTGTGCTTAGTGAGGCAAAGCTTGCAGGTTAGTGCGTTCTCAGAGTGTGTCTGCTGCAGGTGAAAGGAAGGACTCTGTGACAGCAGGAAGTAAGGCTTTGGCTCTTCATTATGGAAGGAAGGAGGAAGACTTAACCTCTACTGCAGTTGCACTTAAATGCACTAAGATCTTACTCTGAAGATAGCAAATTCTAACCTTTGTTTCAGACAGCTCTTCTGAGACAATCCTTAAAAAAAACTTAGTCGTATGTGTGAGGGTCATTTTGTAAGTATTGGCTTGTTAACAGTGCCAAAGTAGTCATTGATGTAGGAGTTTTAGGTAATTTAGTAGAAGGATAATGGTAGAGTCTCTGAAGGTTATAGTGCGATAAGAATTCCATGTTTATTGGTTCTGTCAGTTAATCAATACAGTCATCTTAAAGTACATTTTAGTTTAAACTTACTAGTCTTACAGTGGGAAAATTTGAGAATTTTTATTCATAAAGGTAACAGGCCACTACTTAGGTTTGATATAGCAGGGTATTAATTGTGGTGTTTTTTCTCTCTCAGTAATTGTTAATAATGCTCTTGTGAGAATTTGAAAAGCCTCTTCCACTAGCCATCGTTTAGTTTCATTACTAAAGACCATTTGTGGTGGGAGAACAATGGAGTGTAGATGATTTCTATTTTGCCTTGAACTGACTTACCTAAAGATACATACACCTTTAAAAATGTTTTATCTGCAGGTAAACTTTCTGCAATATTTCTAGTACTAATAGTGCCATATGTAATATAAGAAATGAATTAAATACTGCAGGTATACCTCTGATGTGTAGGAAAACTCTTGGTTAGTTTTGCAAGAAATCATTCTAATCTCCAAAGTAACAATTCAGCTTTTTCTCTTGTATGCTAGCTGTTAATGGATTTTGGTTATGGAAGAGGCAGCTTATGTCAAATCTTAAGAGATTCATGACTGAGGCTGGAAAATCATGACTTTTACAGTTTCCATCAATGAACTCTATTTTAAAACCTTCAGTTGGTATTAGGAAGCATGTGGTAACAGATGGGGTGAATCTGAAGCTGACAGCTTTGTGCTTCTTTACAGGGAATTTTCGTGGTTGTTGTCAGACAAAACTATTGGTCTCTCTTGTGATAGCTCTGAAGTACCATTTCAGTTTTGTTTTGTCTCTGCAGAAATGTCAATACATGATTGTATGGATCAAACATCTGCTACAAGTTTGAGTTTGTCAAGCAGCATTTTTTTGATTTCTAAAATGTGTACTACTTAAATTATCATTGTGGAGCTGTTGTAGCACTTAGGTAAAACCTTCTCTCTGCTAACGTATTGTTAGCTGCTATGTCAGCTCGCTCATTTTTCCTGGTGACTGAGGGCCTCTCTGAGTTAGGGGTACTTACCTTTTTGAGGTGAGAAGCAGAGTCATGTGCTGTCAAGCTTAACTGGCAGTGCTGCTTCACCTTTGTGCAAGACTTCCCTGTAACTTCCCTGGCAGGGTTTGCTAGCTGGTCAGTCTGGGTTTTTTATACAAATTTTATACAAACTCTTCACTCTCCAGGTACAGGACCTGAGGAAATGGGATGCAGCTGAGTCAGGAGAGGTTTAAGTCAGATACCAGGAAAAAATTCTTCACCCAGAGCGTCGTTGAGCACTGGAACAAGCTCTTCAGGGAGGTGATCACAGAACCAAGCCTGTCTGAGTTCTGGCAGTGTTTGGACAGTGCTTTTAGGCACATGGCATGACTCTTGGAATGTCCTGCATAGGGCCAGGAGCTGGATTCTCTTACCCTGACAGGTCTGTTCTAGCTCGGTGCATTCTACGATTCAGTGATTTTGGAGTGGAGAAGTTGTTGCAGTTTGAAGGGATTGACGGGGCCTGGACTGACCACAGTGAGTTACTCTGTCTGTTGTTGATAGTGAGAGAGGACTGACCATGAAAACAGCCTGTAGGTCAACCTCAGAATGCAGCTTTGCATTGCTTTAGAGTTTCCTTTTGCAGCACAGAGCACTAAAGTCTCCTGAAAGGATATGATGAAAGCGCTAGAGAAAAACTGCACTGTGTGAAAGTGAAATGAAAACTACTTTATCTAAATGTATTTTGTGTGGAAAGTGAAAAATATTCTAAATTGGAAACTGTCAGTGCCAGTCACCTTTTACTTTGTACAAGGAGTTGCAGTACTCATCGAATTTGTAATACTTAGTGGAATGGTACATTCAGGTTCTAGTTAATATAATTTGTTGACTTGTTGACTTTGTTAATTAATTTGTTAATATAATTTGTTATTAATTTATGCATTGGAATCATGTGAAAATTGAGTTTAAATTTTTGACACTACTCAAGTATGTTTCACTCTGTGAAACACCTTGTAGCATTGCAGTTTGCAAGGTTGAGGTGTATGGGTTCAGTTGGTATGTGAGCAGCAGGAGAAGCAGTGAAATGTTGTATATGCTTGCTCTTTGGGAAGAAGAGCAACAAGCAATGGTTGAAAGCAGCTGTAAATCAGAATAGTTATTTAGTAGGTGCTACTTAGCGTGTGTTATCATGTGTTTCAGCCTAGTCTTCTGATGAGGCTGTCATCTAAAAATAAATGGCAAAAGCTGTTCCTGCCTCTTTCTGCTTAGCACCTTAACAGAATCTGTTAGCAGAGTCAACAGTGCAGTTTTAAGTAAATTCCATGAGATCAGGTCTTCCTGAAGAACTGATAGATTTCTTGTATTATTCATGCTGGAATTTGTGTTTCAGCTTGCAGCTCTCTGATATTTAAGTGTCTTGGATTTCTTGGATTAGAATGAACCTACTTGCTGTAGGAGAAAATAGTAAAATGTAGGCACATTTTTATTTCTTTATCAGTGTATTTATTGAAGCACTTTTATAGGTAAGTAACATAATTTTTTTTTTATTCCCCTTGTTTTCAGTCATCTTGGTTTCCTTTTACTTCTAGTGTTGCTCTTCTGCTTACGTGAAATGATGTAAAAGATCATCAGCTTATTGTCCAAAAAAATCTCTGAAATAATTAAATTTTTTGTTACTTATCATTCTGTGGTCAAAACCAATAGTACTTAGGTATTTTTTCCAGTTTTCTCATAAACTAGGCCTCTAGAATGAGCTATAGCTTGAAATTTGTCTGTGTCATGCTGTCCAGCAATCAATGTATTTTTCAAGATGCTGACAGAACAGCCCAAAAGAAATCACCAGAGCTTAGTTTCCTTTTAATATGAGAAACAGCTTATTAGTTCCAAGCCTGAGCTTGACTGTACTTCTTGAGTGTGCTTAGTCACATTTATAGTGGAGTTGAAATCTCTGCTTTATTTGAATTTTATTTGACTTTTTGTGAAATATATCTGTCCTTGCAGGTCTTTACTTCGCCTAAACTTCGCTTTAAACATTGGATTTAAGACCAAATACCTTTTCAGTGTTACTGCATTACTGAGTGCTTTGCAGGTCTTCAATGAAAGTACATAAAACTCAGCTGCCAAAATCAGAGAATTGCTCTTCAGATGATTGTGCTGTCTTAAAAAAAAAATCACTAACAATATGATTGAAGTAAAATAACAAAATATGGGATATAAAGAATTGGATCTGTTTACAATCTAAATTTACAGATCCCATAAACACTAAGAAAGAAGTCCCACAATGTGTTCCTATGTTGATATTTCCACTGATCAGAAGCCCTTATCTCAGTGTGAAATATGTATTTGTTACTTCGTTTGATAAATTGAACTGCAGTGTTTAGTTTATGAAAATGACGTTTGTGTTTGATCAGACACTCTAATTTTTCTTCTGCTGAGCACTTTTACCCCTTCAGCACCAATTTTTTTTACAACACAATAGACATGAAATAAGCCTCCATTTTTATCATGTTCAATTTCCCCCTTTTAGAAATGACATCTTTAATAAAAGTTAAAATCTTCATTAATATCAAAAGTTTTCTAAAGCTGAAAATATATCACACTGAAACATGCAGTGTGAAAAGGGCATGACAAATTTGTTTCTGGTATTTCTCCACTGTCTTTTTTAAGAGACTTCTGCAGTTTCAGTGGTTGAGCTGGATGGTACCATGCATCACTCTTCTCCCCTGCTTGGCCAGCAGCTTTCCCCCACGCCTGCCAGATTAATGGGCTGATGCTCCTTCCCTTTTGGCCCACAGGTATTCAGTGGGTACTTGGTGGATTCTCCTTTATGTTCCTAATGGCTGCTACGTGTGTGTCACAGAAATCCTGTCCTTGTTGGCTGGTTCAAGGCTAGTTTTACTTGTGAATCACTTTGTGTTATTATATTACCACAGTTGTAGGCTTTTTTTTTTTTTTTGTTTTAGTTAACTTTGTAACTGCTGTAATCACATAACCACCAGAGAAAAGCTGTTTTTTCTAGCCTCTTAAAGGATTATAGCTATTAAAAAAGCAGTTTCTGTGCAATTAAAGATTTTTAGTTGTTATAAGGATTCAAAATTCAACCTAATTCATTAACAGTTTTGTCACAATAGGACACTAAATGAAAAGATGCACACTGCTCGAGTTCTAAGGGCAAAGGAAAGGCTTTATTTTTCTGACTCCAACTTACATAGTTTTGGATGTTTGACCCTAGATTGGAGGATGAGGTTGCCACCTCTCTAAGCCCACTGGTCAAAATCACTGTCTGTCAAAGTTCTCCTCAAGGAGAAAAATGTAAACAAAAGAAGAGTAGTTCAAAAATATACATTGTGTACATGAAAATCTGTGAGAACTCTATTGCAAGAATGTAAAAACATCAGAAGGCTGAAAAGATCAGGGCAACACAGTTTGTCACAAACAGTTCATTTTCAAGTCTGGAAAAAGGAGTTAGACAAATTTTTTTCTAGTTAGGGGACACTGTCAACAGTCACTACTTTTTATGCAGTAAGTTTGCCACATACATAATTTCTCAGACTATAAATTCAAAATCATGCTCTTGGAAGGTTAGTGTCAATGTTGGTGGACTGAGATTTGATTATATTGTATTTTATTAGCTGTGCTCTGTTGCTGAAATGGAGTTGGTGGTCGCCAGGAGCATTCTCCAGCAACTGATGTGAAGAGTAGAGATAGAAATTAATTTGCTAACAAATTTCCAGACTTTAATCCCTTAACAAAGGTGCAAACAAAAGTGTGGTTAAATCTACACTAGAAAAAGAGAATAGAAAGCTATTTTCTAAGAGAGAATTGGGATAACTAATTTAGAAGTAGAGAAACTTTATATTGTGAATGAAAAGAAACAAGACAACTACAGGCAATTTAAGATCAACTCACGTGACTGTTAGAGGCTTTATTTTGTTTGAGGATGCATAAAGGTGCAGATTTTGAAATGTGAACATACCTGCATATCTATTAGCTACCAGGTTGCTTAAGAAAAGACGACTTCTAATCAATGTGTTGCAATCTTGAAAGTGGTTTATGGTTTATCATCCCACTTATTCTAGAAGTGTCCATGTGGGGGTGCTAAAATCTACGTAGAGCTAGTCTCAATATTTCATAAATAAAGTGAAATTGTAAAGAAATGGAGAAATAGATTAGGTTAGAAAATCCATTTGGATTAATGGTGTACCATTATGAGTAGGAAGAGCTGTAAGATAGGAGCTTTTCTAGCTTCTGTCAGAAAGCACATTTTCTTCTTCCTTCTCCTGGTTCCCTATTTTCAAAAATTTTGTATTGAATATTGAACATGTAGTTTTCTCCTGAAGTGTTTTTTTTTTTTTTTCAGCTGAACTTTGTGCTAGCTTTCTTCTGGTTTCCCCTGTAGAAGAGAGGTAATGAGAACCATTGCTTCATGGGAGTGCTCTTAAGTAATAAGAAAGTCCTTGATTTCGAGCTTCTTGTTAAGTCAGAAAAAGAGTCTGGATGTATAATGGAATGGAAATGAGTGGAATGATTTTCCATTTCAGAGACTTCACTAACAAGATGATTAAATCAAAACTCAAAAGGTGCTGTTAAAACTGCTTTGTTAGATTGTGTGGCCTTTAGAAAAGAATAATAGTTCCTTTTGGTTCTGGGTAATAGCATTCAGAAATGTACAGCATTTAGGATTTATGTAACTGCTTTAATTATCTTCATGCTTGTGCAGCATCCTTACTCTTTTGAACCCTTTTTGGCATTCTGAATTTTTAAGTAGTCAAAGGCTTTGTGTTTTGGTGCCTTTTATCCTTTGGAACTGCTGATTGTGGCCTCCTTCATGTACCTGCATATAAATTGGTAGGTGTATTTTTGTCTCTGAAGGTGATACGCAAAATGGTGTGGGGCAGTGTATGAATATTCATACTTTGGTGTATGAAATTGTGAACTCTTGAAGCCTTTATGACTGGAAACTGAAAAATCATGTCTTTTTAGATTAAATATCTTCAGTTTGGCATGAGAGTGGTGTCTGTTTTATGAGTGAAGGCTTGATTGCATTGTGGTAGAAGTGTGATGGTTAGAATATGTATGTATTGCCTTTTTCTGCCTCAAAGAGGAGCAAATTTTGAATAGTTCTATTTGTTAGTTGCTGCACTCGGGAGAGATTTTTCCAAGTATTTCAGTGAACACACTGCTGGATGTTTTCTGGTTGTCTTCAACTTGATGCCTAGTTATGGCTAGATGGTTAGAGAGCTGCAGTGTACATTGAATTAGGAGTTATGTCACTTTAGAGTACTTTGGGGAAACCAGTGAGCAGCATATGAAGAGCCCATCATTGCTTAACTACTTTAAGGTTTTTACATTCTGAATTGTTCATCAGATTGTGGAGGTTTTATGTTTTCATTTCTCATGTCAAAATACTTGGGGTTTTTTCTTGCAAGGTAAAAAAAGATATTTCTAGAATGCTTTCTGATTATCAGTGGGACTTCAAGAAAAATACATTGTGCTGTATGATAATACTCTTGAATTCACTTGAGAAAATTTTAACTGGATAACTCTAGAACTTTCAAGGAAAACAAAATGTATATAGCAGTTATGCTCTGTATTCCGATTAAGGGTTATATATGTTCTTTTGAGTAATTTCTGTGAATTATTTTGACTATACAATTAACCAATCTGATCCAAACAGGCTCAGTTTCCATTTAAAAGTGAAGTCATACCGGAGACATAATATAGTATCTAAGTATATGGTGGGAAAAATGTTTGACTGGACCTCTAAGTTGTGTTAAGGGGTATCAGATAAAGACTTAACTATTATTTTTGTTCTGTTGCAGGGATTTCTCCAAAGTTAATATCCTGGTACCTGGTGCTGGGCTAGGTAGATTGGCGTGGGAAATAGCTATGCTCGGTTATGCTTGCCAAGGAAATGAATGGAGCCTCTTTATGCTCTTTTCTTCTAACTTTGTACTCAACAGGTATATAGCTTATGTTTTACTTGCTGAATAAAACCTAGAGAGGCAAAATTATAAATGACAGAAGTCTGAACACTATATATGTCTCACAATAATAGATTTGTAAGTCATACTACAAGGCACACATATCCACCTTTTGGAGTGCTTTAAGGAAAGAAGTCTTAGGGATAAATAGGGAAAGAAATACTGTATCTGAGTCATTAAAATTGCAGGAAGCATAGCTTTCAAGTTTTGAGATTTAAAATCTCTAAATGGTATAACAGATTGTCTGCAAAAATAGGTTTTATGATTTATTTCACATTATTTCACCTATTTCTGTAAAATGGACACCTGTCTTACTGTTAATAAATATGGGCTAGTAAATATGACCTAAATAAATGGTATTTAGTGGTGGTGATTATTAACAGAGGATACCTGTTAAAAAACAGTATCACATTCCATACTGAAATTTTAGGCACTCTTTTGACAAGAGAAACAATCTTTGAAGTGTGCTGAGCAAGAGGTTAAGACTTAATAGTTCCACAGTTATGCTCAGAAAATAAATTTAAGTGTAGTGAATTTCATGTTAAAGGTTTTACTTAAAATTTCTATATTTGATATTCTGCTACTTACATTGGAATTACTGTTTTTAAAACGACCTTGTTAGAGAAGAAAAATGGCAACACATGCAACTGTTCTTTTAAGAAAGAGAGTGGGAAGACAACAGGTGGGCAAGTGTTGAAAGAGGTCTGGAGTGTGGTTTTTTTGATGGGGGAGGTTAGTGCCAAGTTCACAGAGGCAGAATTTGATGGTTCAAATCAAACCTTTGCTGAAAATACCTAAACTATTGGCTTTTTTTCTGTATTGCCATATTGTTTTGGAGACTGTTTTATAGACTGATTGTCCACGGTGCACTGTGATGCTCTTGCATCTCACACAGCTTATTGCTCAAAAACAAAGGGAAAACACTGCATGATGGCCACTGCATATCTGCATGTAGCAGTAGTGCTCTGTGTGATGATGATAGATGTTTACTGGAGATTCATTTGTTCTTTTTTTTTTCTGCATTATTTTCAAGTGACTCATTTGGTGGTGAAATCGTATATCAATTGATCTGACTGATACCTTTTAGCTACTAAAGGAAGTCATATTCCTCTCATGCTTTGGAACTTCAAAGCAGCATAAAAGCATTCATTTCTCATATTTTGGAGCACTGATCAGCTGTCACAGAGGTTAGTTAACTTCACCCTTACCCTCTGATGACATGCTTCCTTAAATAGAGTCTTCACCCATATGTGAAATGATCCTAAAGATTCATGCTTTACTCATGGTAGTAATTTTAGCATCTAATTAGTTTTTCCCATTTATGTAGGATATTTAGCAAAGACATGTATATATATTAAACTTGCTAACAGTATGAGATCTTGGACAGCAAATTTGAGTGTTGTGCAGCTGCTGTAATCTTCATCTTTACTGGACAAGTTTTTACCATGGAAGAGAGTACTGCTAGCATGACTGAGCAGCAGTCGGTTTAGTTGAAGTCCAAGCATTCCTTTCTGCTAGATGGAATTGTGGTCTTGATGTCTCTGTTGTGAAGATTTTAGGGAGCTGAAGATTCTTTCAGTTTAGTCTTAAGGGGCTGTTTACAGTTAGCCTTCTGAAATGCACATTTGCTTTTCTGAAACTGGAAGAAACAGCAATGATCAATATAAGCTGAAGATAATACCTAAAGAGGAGTGGTCAGAGAAAAGACTTTTGCAATTAGTTTTTAACTATAGTCTCAATTTAATTTATACTTGCTTTTAGTTGATAAAAGCATGAGGATTTTGCTCGTATGTGCTTACCGTTTTACAGCTTACAACTTTACCTTGTTTCCCTGACGGTGGTTTATGTTTAGTAAGACATAGTACTGTTTTGAATGTCAAGCATTGCTACAGCAGGCTCCTAGATGTGATACACTGGCTTAATGTTTCTGTGTGCAAAGTGGTATTTGCTGATTTTCACATATTTTAAAGAAAACTTTTCATATCTCTGAAATCATGAACTTCTGTTACAGTGGATAAAGTTGCATTGTATGGTATGTTGAGTGTGTGTTACAGAGTAACTGTGGTCACTGTAAATATCTGAAATTATTTATAGATTGTTATTCTGTTGAGGAAGCTAATTTGAGAGTAAAGTGACCCTAGACTAGTTAAACTGTCGTGGCTCTAAGGCTACTTCAGTCCTTGTATGGGAAATTCTGCTTTCCCTTGTATGCATAAGATTCTTATGTGGTGTATTTTTCTTCTTTCCTTCCTGGAAAGAATATAATTTTAGATAAATCTTGACACTTGGAGGAGACTACTAGTTGTGTTTGTTGCATATCCATGAATGCCTTCGGATGAAAACAGTTATACTTTTGTCTGTATACCAGTCGTGAGATGTGAGATTTGACCTACCCATGTTTTCTAAGCTTTTCAGCTGTATGTTGAACAGTGAATACCCCACCCCTATGCAAAATAATGAAGTGTGTCACACGTAAATATGTTAGATTTTTATAATAGAATGCATATTACACATCTTTTATTAGAAGAATGGAATTGCCAAGTACTTGGTTTTGAAATAAATTCTTGAAATTGGCAATGAAAGGTTTCAAGCTTATATATGAAAAGAGATTGTTATTTTCTATTAAATTGCAACTGTTTCAAAGTCTATGTGAACGTTAAATCCTTTCTAATCTTCTTTTTAAATTGCTGTTGTAGTGGTTAGGGGGCTTTTTTGTCGTTTGGTTTTGGATTTGCTTTTTTCAACCAACTGCATATATCTGATACATTTATATATGAAGAAGGTCGTTGAACACTATATACTGCTGCTCAAGTTTTAATTTTTAACTGATAAAATGTAGATACAACATGGAGAAAGTAACAAATACGATTTCAAACACTTTATCATAAATATATTCTAATCACCAGCCAAAAGAGTGCACATTCTGTAACCCAGTATATTGTTTGTAGTTTATGAAATGCTTGATGGATATGTATTTTGTGGGACAGATACATCAGCTGTTGTCTTTGAAAGAAAATGTTTTTTCATTTTTTAGTTACAAACTAATTTTACAGGATGGTGGGAAAAGCTTCCTGTTATACATAAATGCTGTGTTTTATCACTTTTTAAAATGAGTTGATTTAGTTAGTCATGTCAATCCAGAAACTGTTTCACAGAGATTTTTACTTAGCATGATTACAAATCTTGTGCAAAGATGTTACAGACTTAAAATGATTAATGTTACAAACTTAAATTTACTATTATTATGCTTTGCAAAATGGTGCTTATTTATATTTTTTATTTTTAAAGCATCTTTTCAGTTAGCATCTGAAAAATGCTTTTGTTTAGCTACAAATTATGGTTCCTACCATTATGATTCAGAAAAGTCTAGAATGATAAGCATTTACAAAAAGAATCATGGAAGTAATGCTACAATGTTTTGTTTGTTCGTTTGGCGTTTTTTTTTTTTTTGTTGTTTTGCTGTTGTTTTTTAATGGGAAAAGAGATCATCCAGCAAATTTTAGCTTTATGGAATAGAGCAAATCATGAATTTAATTGTCTTACAAAATAAATACATGTATTTTCTTCCCAGCAGAGAAAGAAGGTGGCGAAAATTATAAGAAGTCGTAAAAGAAAATTCTAAAACTAAAAGAGGCAGTTACATTGTGGTAGTGGTTTTGTGTCAGATTAAAATTAGCTTTTTGATCAGTTCATTATTACGGGTGGTCCAAAATGTTGTGAACTACATTAAGTCTTCTGACAAATGTGGAACTGTTACAAGAACTTTTAACCTTTATATTTCTAGATTATAGATAAGCAATTAGGTGAAACAAATTTTGCCGGTTTTCATATTTTGCAGATGCTCTCAAATTAATTCATGTAAGCTTTATCCCTGGATTCATCAATTTAGCAACAATAGAAGATCTGCTGATCAGATACGACCAATTTATTTCCCAGATGTTGATCCTCACAGTCTTCCTTCTGGTTCAAACTTCTCTATGACAGCAGGGGATTTTCAGGAAATTTATTCTGAGTGCAGTGAGTAAATGCAAACTTCTAGGCTATCCATGTAACTTCACATATTTTCAGAGTATTTGGGACAGATTATAAATAGACTGGAAGTGTATTTACCAGTGTTAAGTATTAAGAACTAGCTGTAGCAAGATTCTCTTACTCAGAATATTTCTCCAGCTGTATCAATAGGTCTATTTCTTCTTACTCCACATCAGCTTTTCCTTTCTTCTAGTCAGAGAAAATGTGAACATCTCCTTGTCTAACAGATCTTACAGGAGCCTTCCCCACAGCTGCTTAATTTTCTGAAGATTCTGTCTTTAACAATAGAACATCAAACACTGGCATAAATAAAGACTTCTAATGTTTTTTATTTACAGAACCTAAAACTTTTGCTATTTCCAGAGTACCTGTTTAGAGAAAAACAGGGAGACTCGTGCTTTAAAAGGTAGACTTCAGAAATTCCTGCTTGTTGAAATGGCTAGTTAAAAACAGCTGAGGAGATACTCAAATACTGAGTAAAATGTTTTAAAGCTAAGTGACTTGTGAAAGTACACTTTAGTGTGCAGACCTGTATTGTTCTAGATACTAACTAGGGAGGCCTAAAATAACAAGATTTTTGCAGTTGTATTTGTAACAGTTGTTGTAATGACATTCATAGGACAAGTGAATAATAGCACACTGGGGCCTTAATTTATATAAAAGGTGTTTAAAGCATTTACGTTTTACAGTATGCAACATATATGATTTTATATATATGTATGAACAGTTTTATTAAATGAGTAAGTACTAAGTATATGTAATATTGTAGCGTGTATATGTGTACATATGAATACAAGTCAAATGAACCCAAAGTTAACAGTTTTTAATGTAAATCAAAAAATTTACTTGCAAACAAAATGCTGAGCCTTCAGCTGCTGTTAATTGAAGCTGATTCTGATGGTATCAACAAATACCAGGGTTAAATGATGAACCTTTACAGGGTTAAAAGCATTGAAACTAACTCTGTACTTTGCTCTTTTCGTGCAGATACGTGGGACTGTGTAGCTACTTGCTTTTTCATAGATACAGCACATAATGTTATTGATTATATTGATACTATATGGAAAATACTAAAGCCTGGAGGAATATGGATAAATGTAGGCAAGTGTGACCAACCGCTCTTTTTGACTTACTTTTGATAGTTGAAAAGTGTGGGTGAATAATTGTGTTTATGCAGTAAACTGTACAGATAGAAAAATATAGGGATTGGAAATTATCTCAGAAGTGTTCAAAATATGTTCAGATATTTGCTAGTTACAATCAAGTTAACACTATGATTTTTAAACAGGCAAGTAAGTCTTGCTAGCGACAGGTTTTGCATTCATGTGTCGACATTTATGACGAATATGACATATATGACGAATATAATATTCTGTGTTGTTTTCTGTTATTTTTCTGAGAAAACAGAACTTTAAAATACGTCCTTGGATTTTTAGGTTTTTTTCCAGTGTCCAAGTGGTACTCTGCTGTGAAGCAGAAGTTTTGGGAATGAGATTTGATTGGAGTCTTCCATGGTGGAGGAGAGTTAGACAAGACACAGGCATTAAACATGCATAGTAAAAACTGATCATTTGCTGGTCAATCAGTCACTGTCTCAGTCCCAGCCAGTCAGAGCACTAGCAGAGCTGCTAGGCAGACTTGTATATTCTGAGCTATAAAGACAGCAGCAATGCTTGACTGAAGAAATTTTAAGATACAGAAAACAAAATCTGGTAGGAAATGTTGAAAATTGTTGAATAAGAGCTAAAGTAATTAGTTTTTATTTTGTATTGATTCTGAAATTCATTGTAAGAATCATATTCAAGTTATAGCAATATGTTCTTTTCTCAGTATTTACAGAATCATAAAATGGTTAGACTTGGAAGGAATCTTAAATATGACCTAGTTCTAACTGTTCCCTGGGCAGGGAACCTTCCATATTTTTAAATATGTGAATCTGGATATAAGTGTTGCACTATCAGTACATACTTTGGATTTTTAGCACATATTTTGTCTTTTTGATAGCTATTTCTGTTGTATCTGTGTACTTTAGGTCCTCTCCTTTACCATTTTGAAAACCTGGGAAATGAACTTTCCATAGAATTAAGCTATGAGGATATAAAAAATGTTATCCTGCAATATGGATTCCATATAGAGGTAAGAAGGTGCTATAGTTTGCAATAAGCAGTATTGTTATGAATCAGATGAATTGCTTTGAATAAACCACAGTAAATTTAATTCAATATAATATTATATATATTACAAATTATCTGCTTTTCTCATTTTGTAAGAAGGGTAAATATGAGCCTAATAGTTTAATAACCATATGGCATTTTCTTGTATAGTTCCTGTACAGAAGCTGTCTTGAAAACTGCTGTTTTGTTTTCAGGTGGAGAAAGAATCTGTACTGTCAACTTACACTGTGAATGAACTCTCCATGATGAAATACTACTATGAATGCGTGTTGTTTGTGGTGAGAAAACCAGAACAGTAGTGGTTTGAATAGGTCAATGAGAAAATAATGTTGGCTTGAAAGCTAGAAATGAGAATAAAATTGTCTGGTGATGTACGGACACAACCTCAAATCAGTGGTGCCTTCTTGTTCCTAAGAGGATATAGATAGTGTCTATTTTCTTAATACCTCTGTTGCTATTCAGACATATACTGTGCCATGCATATTCATAATACACTTGTGAAAGATTAAATGTTCACATGCACTGTCTTTGTGCTTTGGAATGCATTAAATATAAAAGCAGAAGTGTTTTCTTGAGAACAATATCTAATGTTTGCCATAACTAGGCTAATTCTCGGCTAATGCTGCCTCATTTTTCATAGATTTATAGTGCTTTATTTTCTACTTGCTGATATTAGGAATGCATGGAGGTGCTTAGTGTACTAGCTGTGTCACTTTTAGAGAAGTATTTGTAAATGTGTACTTAAATTATGAAGTCTGAAATGGTTGGGAAGTGGTAAAATTATTCTTGACAGATCAAATAGTCATCAGAACTGTAAGAGCATTTTCTGTGGAACTGAAGTGAAATGGGATATTATACAAATTCTGATCTTTGGCTATACCACAGTTAAAGGTTTAACCAAAAACCAGAACCTATAGAAAATTTGAAATACTACGTGAAAGCAGAATACCAAGTGAAGAAAAAGCAGAATATCACAGAGAAGCAGTATGTTAACCTTAGTTCAGGAAAACACTGCTCTTGATTGATCTTAGTGTTAAAACTGAAATTTATTAGATGCTTTGCCTTCTTGAAATACACTGATTTTGAGTCATCTTCTTACTGTTAAAGCCAGAACTTTTAAAGTTGATGAATGTAGCTGAGTTATCCATGCCATGTGAAGGTAGTACAACATAAAAATACCTGTCAGAACAGTGCAGTTACATGTAAATATGTTATAACCTAATTACTTCCACCTGAGCCAGAATATGCAGCCCAAATGCTATACAAGGAGATTTTCTTGTAACTTCACTTCACCCTTGTGACTTCTTGGTTCCTCCTACTAACGTGTTTCTTTTCCTAATAGATACAGATTAGGTGAATATTTAAACTGCAAGTCATGATACTATACAAGAGGCTGTCATGTCACATCCAATCTCTTGTCATTTTGAGGTTAAGTACATGGGAAAAACCTTAATTAATAGTCACTAGTCTGAGATGAAGTGTCATGTTAGGTATTTTGTTTTCGTAATGTATTGATTACCGTAAGTGCCATTTGGATGCATTTTCAAAAATATGTTTAAAATATAAAACCATTATGATGAGGGCTGAAATTTTTTTTCATATTGGCTGTAAGAACACTAGTCAGTAGCTTGTTTGTTTCCAATTATTTTTTGTGCCGTCTTTCACGGTGATGTCCTAATTGCATCTCTTCAGTAGATCTGTTACTGGCTTTTCAATTTTTCTAATCAAGGCCAGAAGTTTGTGCCTTTATTCCTAAACTGAAAATTTTCAAGGAGGGAAAACAAACTTTTTTTAAAAAATATTTTCAACACCGCATAAGAGAGCACATGCTTGTATATGTTTCAGTATTGTGCCCCTTTCTGCTCAGAATCCTGATGGAAAACAGAAGCTCCTGGTCTTCAGAAGTGCTGAAGTTTGGCTTAAAATTACTCTTCTTTGAACTCTCCATTTCTAAAAGTGCATGAACTGTCAAAGTTCTACCCTATTCCAAGGGAGCTATGTTTAAAGATGAAATATTGCTATTCAACAAATAATTTAAAAATAAAAGTCCTTGTGTGGCTAAAAGAAAAAACCAACATGCTTTAATTTCCATGTTGTACCATTTAATTTTTGAGAAAATTTGTGATTCTTTGCTTTCAATCTGCTTTTCTTTGCTTAGGTAGAATATGTTTAGTAATTTACTTGATTTTCAGGCTTCTTGAAATAAGACAGAAGTTTGGTGAATGTCAGTTAAGCTGATGCTGAGTAGCATATCCATCTGTCATACTACCCAGTTCCTGCCCCTTACACAGTCTTAACTTGAAATGTGGTGTTCTGTTCTTCAAAAATAAGCAATGGAACTCTTTATTTATGGTTGAGCGTCAATATCCTGTGTTTTGGTGGTTTTTTCCTTTGCCACTCCATGTTGTCACAGGTGCCATTTTTGTATGTTCTCTGAAAATGTTTTTCCATATGGTATAATACAGTGATGTGCTTTTATTTCTGATCTAGAAGATGCTGGGGTTTTTTTTCCAGAGCATTCTGCTTTTAAATTTCAACAGACACATTAAGAGTTGGAAGCAAAATAATCTTGTGAATGAGCTGTTAGTAGTGTTTTACTTGCAGTCCCATTTATGAGTTCTTAGAATTCTCTGCCACTTGTACTGTAATGCACAGGGATAATTGTGTATTATAGAATTTGATCATTGTTTTATTTAGTTTTATATGCAGCGGGAAATGCTCAAGGTGTTTGTCAGCTGAGACTGTTTATTTTATGTCACTATTAAACTGTACATGGTAGCAGGTGTAAAATAAAATGCTGCATAATCTTCAGTGTAAAACTTCTTTACATGGAGTTTAATAAATGTAAAACGTCCTGTATTTTTTTTCTAATGTCTTATATTCTGAAATTAGTTGCAAAGATGGTAAGAATGGGAAGTTTCATTCTCTCTGTGCACTTCCCACAGTTTTCAGTGTGTGTAATGGACTGGGTTTTTTGGATATTAAAGCTTGCTGTAAGGCTTGATGTCTCTCGTGTTTGGCTCCTCCCTTCATGGCCGGGTCGGGGTTTGGTTTTCGGCGTTTCCCGCTCCTGCCTTCGTGGCCGGGTCGGGGTTTGGTTTTCGGCGTTTCCCGCTCCTCCCTTCGTGGCCGGGTCGGGGTTTCTCTGCTGGGCGCTTCTCGACCGCTCCTCCCGTCAGGCAGCGCGGCGGGCGGCCCCGCCCCCGGAGGC
>VWYP01023617.1:10782-36360 GCA_013400435.1 Pycnonotus jocosus | reverse complement strand
GGCGGAGGGACGCGTGGACGGCCGGGACAAAGAGCGGGCCGCCGCTGCCGCCGCCGAGGTAACAGCGGGACGGGCCCGGGTCGCTCGTCCGCGGGGAGGAAGTGAGGGGCGGTGCCGGTAGCGGCTGAAGCGTGTCTGCAGGATGCGCGTGTCCGCCGGCGGTGCTGGCGCGCTTTCGCCGGGCGCGGCGCAGTGCTCTGTGCCGCCCAGCCCCATCGGCGCCTCCTGGCCGCGGGCCTCTTAAAGTTCTTCGTATTTTTGTCTTCCTCGAGGCAAAAGAAATATCATCCAGCTTTACTGGTCCTTTCCCCGCTCCGCGCCGTGAAATGGATGGGAAACAGCCTGTCCACCACAGCTGAGGTTGTGCTCAGCTTCGTGCCCGTCCAGCAGTGCGGTGGAAGCTTACAGATGTTATTCTGGTGACGGCTCTGTTGTGTGAGGGTGAGGGTTAGGCTCACTACGGTGTCAGCTTCCTAAACTTCGTACTTTGACATTTGATAGCAACGCCAGAGCTGTCTTTTAACCGCGGAGGCGGTCATCTGACGAAGGGCGTCATGTCGTAACAAATACAGTATATTGAAACTACTTTTTTTGTTAACTTTGAACAATATATGTTTTTCTTCCCGGGCTTGACTGCATTTTATACAATAGTTCAGAAAACAAGATTCACACATACAAAGAAAACTTTGATTGAGCCCCCAAAAACCTACACAACCGAAAAAAATCGTGATCAAATTTCACACCTTTCAGACTAGAAGTTCGGTGCGTGTTAAGCTGGCTTTTTCTCCCACCTGGATTTTGTAAGACCAAATTATTTGATTCAGTGATACAGAAGTGGCAGAAAGTATAATCAGGTTAGATGGGCTTTGAATGGCAGTTGTAGACTCTAATTTTGAGAATTTGATGCCTTTCATAGTACAACACCCACTTCTGATCTGTAGAGAAAACAGCTTTTCCTTTTCAAGCTCTGCCTGTTTGTGTTGTTTGATTGTTGATTGATTTGTTAGTGGGGTTTATAGATGATGGATGGTAAAATTACGGCAGGAAGAAGTTCAGGAAAAATTCTGCATCATGTGGATATTATACAACCAATTTAAACACATGCATCTCTTTAATTTTTGAAGAAACAACACGTGTATTCATAAGCATAGTAATTAAACAAATTGAGCAAACCTCTGCTGAACGGTTTGACTCCCATCACAGGTGTAATGCTGAACTTACACTTGCTCTTGGCCTTACTTGGCATATTTTGTAAGCTTTAGCAGTGGCTGGAAGACCGCAAGCCCTCAGAATTTCCACACAGTAAAGATTGGTTATCTATATGAAATATTTTTCTAGGAGTGTATTTTTAACAGGTTGTTTCTCAGTACAGTAGTGTATAGAAAATGTTTTAGTTCTAAAATACGGCTTAGTTAACACCTCAAACTAGAGGTAATATTTTTCCAGTTTTTAGGTATCCCGTCTGTATATTTTAAATCTTTTATATTGATATTTCCGATGATCCTTTTTACATATTATTTCTGAAAATACTGTCCCTAGGTTGATATTATTCTTTGCTGGTTATGGCTTGTGTATTTCATGACATTAATAAGTATGATCAGGATACTGTTGATTTAACAGTGTTTTTGTTAAAGTTTAAAGCGTTATATTACAGTTGGCCAGAGAAGAAATATTATTTTAATTTTGTTTCCAAGTACACTTTTGCAACTAGAGTTGAAAAACTAACTCTTTAGATATTATCCTACTTACTCTAGAGAAACTGAGCTTTTGTATTTCTGAGCTTGCTGCGTGTTGCCTACCTTGATAGAATCTCTGCTCAAAGCCTATGTGGAAACTTACGTAGTTGGAGGTGGATATTTGGTGTTTTATTTTGCCCTCTAGGTATGAATGTTTAGCATTTGTGCCTGTCTTTTGTATTAGATGCTTTTTTTTCTTTTCACACTGAAATATTGCCGATCTGTAAACCTCAAAGCTCTTGAGATTAATTATGCATGTAGTCTTAGTCCAAAATTGAGTTTGTATTTGTGAACTCCTAGACTCTAATTAGAAATGAGGGTGCTGTCATTCACTTTATGCATACAAAGCAGGGTTCTGATTTTAAGTACTTAGCTCTCAGTGTGAGCAAAAACTTACTAAAATATCAGGGGAGTTCAAATTATCCAGGGGAGAATTTGTAAAAGTAGTTGAGAGTTCCTGAAACTGCACTGCCTGAGGTGTTTTCCCAAAGAGTTTGTTAGCCACCTGCCCTGCACGTTTCTGTGTGTGTGATTCTGATGAGGCTGAAACACAGACTGGAAAATCATCCCTTCCACACCTGTCAATTGTTGTAATGCTGTGCAGTACAAAACTTCCAGTTTACTAGAATAGGCAACTACTTTTGGTTTGGCTTTCTTCCAGTTTCAGTATAATCAATTCTTTTGTTCCTGTGTCATGGTGTCATTTAATTGGTTTTGGTATCAATTAATGGGAACTTTTGTTCTGTAATATTTTCTGAAGACAGACTTTCCCAATGAGGAAATTCTCATTATTAGTAATTGTACAGGCAAGTTACTGCTATGAAACGTCTACATCTTTTGTCCTTTCTTAATTAATATAGGTTTTAAATTGTGCAGGGGTTTTGCAGCAGAAAGATGTTGCTTAGTACAACAGAATGTAGTTCAGGAGAGGTCTGTTTGGTAACAAATAGAGAAATGTATTCTTTAAATGAGAAGTATGGTGATTTTATGTACTTTTATCTTTTGGGAAGTGGGGAAAAGCATAATTTTTCACTATTTGAGAAGGTGTAGGGATGATACTTACTACTGGTTTTTTATTCTGTCGCAAAACCAACAGACAAGTCATTAATTCTTTCAAGAGCCACACTGCAGAAGTCCATTGAAGTTGCCTTAGTCAGTGTGTGGATTGTGGTGGTGCTTTCACCCCCCACAAGGCTGCACTTTGCTATCTGAGAAATACCAAAATGATGATACCAGTTTGTTTGTTAAAAATACTTCTGTTCAGCATGTGTTACAGCTGAGACAGTGAAGTAAATTATTTAAAAATTCAAATTGTGTGGTAGGTAAAATGCATACTCAATGTAATATGGACATTCATTATTTTAGGTCTGTATGAGCATTCACTGTTTTTATATGCCGGAAGAAGATACATGCTCATGACCTAAGGAATGACTTGGGTCATTCGTGTTCCTAGGTGTACCATGTCCATAGAAACATGTACAGCTTGGCCACTGTTGATAACTGTGACATGTTTATAAACAGACAGTGCATTTTCTCATAGACATTTAAAAAAAAAGTTAAAATTGTGATGCCATATTAAATTAGTAGATGTGGATGTGTTTCTCCAAGTTTTTTTGAGATTCTGTCTGATTAGATAGGTTGGAGCATTGTGCTCACAATGCCAGGGTTATGGGTTTGCTCCCCATATGGGCAATTCATTTAAGAGCTGGACTTGCTGATCCCTGTGGATGTCTTCCAGCTCAGAATATTCTGTGATTCTTGAGCTTCCTTCTCTTGAATATAAAATCTGGATACAGAAAAGAAGAAATAGAATGTAGTTTAAACACTATAAAATGTTTTATTTATTCTGCACATATCATCCATCTGAGTTGTTAGGGAACTAAATACATTCTTTTGAGTACCAGTTTCTAAATCGGCATGAAAATGGTATACTGTTATGAGAAGAAGAAGCAGTGAGCCATTTTTGTATGTAAAGTCCAATAACTGCACAAGTTTTACACCTTTTTTCTGTGCAAAGAAAGTTGAAGAAATTTATGGAATTACGGAAGCTGTTACATAGTTCTTTGCAAGTATATTAAAAAAGGCAGAAGTAAATAATGATCTAGTTAAAAAAATAAAATAATTGTTAATATGTAATAGCTGAGTAACTCTTCCTAGTTTCAATTTCTCATATAAAAAGTTCCTTTTTATAATTTTCTGCTGCTGGTATGCACATTAATGTGTTATTAACTTTTTGTTTGTTTGTCTCTTTTCAAAGCAAGAAGACGAATTCTGTCAGTATAACTCATTCCTTTACTGGAGAGCACCACTGCCCGCTATTGATTTGTCTGATATTCAGAACCTAGATGAGGAGACTCTGTCGGGCGCTAAAACTGCTGCAAGGACTGATACCACAGAGACCGAAATGGAAACCTGATCAGTTTCATAGCTGTGCATCTGTTCCCAGGAAACTTGTTTCTGTTAAGATTCAGGTTTTGTTCCTTAGGTGAATAATGAGCATACTTATGCTGTCTTGGAGAAGTCTTTAAAAGCAAATCTGAGTTGCCTTAGTAGATGGGATAGAGAGTATTGGGTACTTAACAGTGAGCTGTCTGAAGGTGTACAGTAAGGAGGAGCCTACAATGTCTAACAAGAATACTTGAAAACATGGAGGTGACTAAAAGAAGAGTACAGAAGATTAAAACTTTGGGATGCAATTAAGACAAATGGGGATATGTTACATGTTGAAAGGAAATGCAAATCATTTTGTCTGTCTTCAACAAAAAAAGTGTGGTACCTGAAAGTGAAATATTTAACATGTGAATTTATCATAAAGCACACAAACTCTAGTGATTTCTGATATGTTCTTTTTTCTGTATAATAGCTAAACCAAAAAATAAGAGTCCATCAAAATCGGACAAAACATTCCCTTTTTTATGCAAACCAAAAACCAAGTGTGGCAGAGAAGGGGAAGGAAAAGGGGCTACTTTCTGCTGAAAACTGCTGCTAGTTTGAAAGGTTTCACATTCTCATTGTGAAAAAGTTTTTCACCTTCTCTTTTTCACACTACGCGCAGCAGTGGGCACCCAGTTTTCTGTGTTTTCGTTTCAAAGTTACTGGTATTTTTAGTCTTTGTGACGTTGCTTGGAACCAATTGATAGCATCTGAATGACAGGTTTTGGCAGATGTGTCAAGTAAAGTTAGTGCAATATAAAATGACCACACACACTCCTTCAAACTTTACTGAATGAGGTGTAGTTTTTGCAGAGACTGTGAATCTTGCAGAAAGTTTTTGCAGAAGTTAATTCAAATAGTGGGGTTTTTTGCTGTGAAGTAGGAACTTAATAGTTGTGATTTGCAATTTATTTACAAATTGATGTATAATTAGAAAGATGATTTTAATAATAGACTGAAGTTGTATGAGAAGACTTAGAATTTGCAAATACAATTTGTTTTCAACAATAGAAAATGTATTTTTTCTGTAACCATTATGAAAAAGACAACTTTTGAATTTTATTTTTTTCTAATAATGTGTTTGCTAAAGGACAATAAAGTTTTGCCTCTGTGTGTGTGAAAACTTTGGCACTGTTACTGTGTGAAGTTCTTGACTTTATTTCATAAGATTGCTGCTTCTGTATCTTTGTTGATTTGTTAGGTCTTTTTGCTTAAAATAGCGAGCTTGTTAGCTTTCTTGGTAAACACTTGGAAATTTTTCTGGTACTTGTGCTTCATAGGTATCTGTATTTGTTGCTTATTCACTTACCTGTTAAGATCTCTGAATACCTTCTGAAGAAAGGAGGTGACTTAGTGACTTAAGCAGTTCATGGTGCCTCTTTGGATATCCTTCTACCTTTTGTCAGATTAGCTGGATACATATTTGGACAACGTGTATTTTTCTCAGTTTCAACATTTTGTTTAAGTCCAAATACACCAACTTGTCTTAGGAGGTACTTAAAATTTTTTTAAAAAAACAAACTCCTTTTCTGGCAAGAAGGCTATAAAACTGCTATTTTATTATACTATATTTTGCATGTTTACTATAACCAAAATAAATTCGTGAAAATAATAGATCTATTAATTTGTTGAGGTGTTTGGATTGGTTATATGATCTAGGAGGTTTTGACCCTAGATAATACACGTGTTCCTGTATTTGTGAGTTTCGTAATATTTCACACCATCCAGTGTTCTCAGCATCCAGTATTTTGCATTATTAGCTAGTATCTTTGCAACACGCTCCGCTCATTTAAAATGTGCTTGGTGCTTCACTCACAGTATATACATCCTAGCAATAGTCTGCATTTTATTATTAAAATCTGTCATTCCACTCTATTCGCGGGACAGAAGTGTTGGGGTTCGATGCTGCTCTGGCTAGCTCTGGCACCGACCTCACATTTAAAGATGCAATTTGGTATCTTCCCGATCCAGTGGGTCTGAGCCTTCGGCAGAAATGTGGCAGTGGCGAGGAATGAAGCGCGGACTCTTGAGGGGTTCAGCTTAGTTTTATTTCAACCTAGAGGGAACCCAGCAAAAGCCGTTTTCCCCTCTGGGTTCCACCTTAAATACCGGGGTCGGGGCAGGGGAGGGGTACAGGTCAGGAACCAATCCAGAAGGGTAGGGGTGTGACCCAGAACCGAAGGAGCATCAGCAGAACAATACAATGCATAGAAAAGGGTTGGGACACCTGAGACCCTGTGAATCACTCGACAGCCTTCCTGGAATTTTCCAGGCATCAGGGTGGGGTTGCAGAGTGATGGACAGGACTCAGGAGTTAGCTACAACGCGGGGTGGGGGTAATTTGGAGAAGCCCCAAATGCACCACTACACAGAAGATGTTTTATTATCTTTCAAATACACGTTTGATCTATCCCATAACAATATAAGTAAGTCCTTTACAACAGGTTAAGTTTGCAGTATGCTATAAGCCGTATGTTTACTTAATTTGCAATTGTGCTGTAGGCAAGCACTTTCCTCTTAGTTTGTTCCAGTTGTGGACTCTGTTACAGGCTGGAATGTTATGGCTACTTTTAGAGCATTTCCTGAGCTGATTCATTTTTTCCATTCATCTCTTTGCAAATAGAGGTAAATTTAAAAGCCTTGGAACACTGCTTGAAATTACTCTTGAGAGTCTGGGTTATACAAAAGGCTGGGCTAGTAAGAGGGTTACATAAATTTTGCATTAGAGCTGACAAAAGATATGATAAGAAATTACATTTCTCTGGTGTCTCCAGATGCCGTGTGACACTAGACTACCAAATTGCTGGTCTTGACTTCTGATTCCATTTTTCTAGAGACCTTTCATTCAAAAGCTGCATATAAACTATATGTAAGTTTAAGATGTTTTAATTTGTATATACATTAATATTCAGTGAGAAGAAAATTACCTTTTAAGATAAATGCCGTCAGACATCTTGAGACAATTCAGTAGCTGCATACTGACTGACAGTTTTAATTTGATATGCTTTTAAATTTCAGAGGAAAAAAAATACATTTTCTATACTTAACTGGGAGTTTGGTACTCTCTAAAATACTCCTCTCTAAAAGGAAAAACCAGTGTCACAAGCTTAAGAACTTGCAAGGGGTAACCACATCTAGACACCACCCAGATTCATCGGGTGCTGCATCAGCAAGTTACACACTAAGGGTACAGGCATAATAATAAGTCAGATGTGGGAGTTAAATATGTTTCAAAGCAGATTTAAACAGCAAAGGATCATGACCCAACATTTGGTAAATTTTTTGCATTATTCTACTCTAAAAGGCCCATTTTTGCATTGTCTGATTTGTGTTTATTGAAGACCTGCATTATATTTATGGTTCCCAAGATAGAAGAGCCTCCAGGAGGAGATGAAAGCTCAGTTCACATCAGGAAAGTGAAGAACTACTATGAGAAGCAGGCTGCACAAGTGAACATTTGTTGGGTAAGTAGACTGTAGTAGAGAGAAAGGGAAAAAAAGTGGAGGATGGAAGGTAGGTGATCATGAAGTAGCTCAGCCTGTGATTGCATGTGTAGTTGGCCAGCAGGTCAATGACAAGGATGTTTTCAGCCTTAGCTCCATCTTCAGCACAGCAACATTACAGTAATTTGAATATATATCTCAGCTAAGTGTAATAAGTTTCTCACTGTTTTGACAGTTACTGGTTGATTTTTTTCTTGTTGGCCAAGAATTTAGTGGATGTTAAAAAAGCATGCTTGTATATAGGTACTTGGAAAATATATAGGGTCCTTCATGAAGAAGATAAAAGATACATTACCAGATGAAATCAAAGATAATTACTATCCAGAATCTGCCAGCATGTTCTAACTGGAACAATAGATTTATTGGGGGAAATTCATGTATTCTTTTGTGAAAGCATCTGACCACAGCTGTGGTAAGAGGGGTTGGGCTGCACAGACTCACTGTTTTCGGCAGCAAAACTTGTGCTCAGAGGTGGATTTCATAATAACTGGTATACCTGGGCTGGCTTAATTACTTCCATGCCTACAGTTATAACTTTGCCACTCTAGGTGGCAATACACATTCACAGTAAGTTACCCTCGATCTGGAAAACGTTTTGGGTATTCCAGAATGCTACTGAAAATTCAAGCGGTGACATCATGAATACTAATCATTTCCTCACTGTGATACATAAATAAGGGCAGATCAACTCACAAGTTCCTGATTGTAAGGTGACACAAGGCTTTCAGCATAACTAGAGTAAAAACGTTGTGTCAAGGAGTTTTGATTAATCTCTTAATTCTCTCCAAAGCTCATCCCCCAAAGAAAAAAACTAACCAAAAAGCAGCCAGCCAAACCAAATTATCAATTTAATACATGGGATTTTGCTTTCACTGCTTTGTATCACTATTTCCTTTAATTAGGACAGGGCAACAAGCTTTATTGGATTGTGTGTTGGATGGAAACCTCAGTTGGTGGCTGAAGAATACTTAAAGTGTCTAATAATAATATGAGGAAGAAAAAGGTAAGTGCTAATTCATAAGAAACTAACAAAAGCATTTAAATGTTTGTATATAGGTAACTATTTGCAATGTATGAAGAAAAATAGAGAAGGGAGAGCTTATTTTCCTATTTCCTGATTAAAATTCCTATTTCATGCTTTTTCTGTTAGAGAATTTATTGGCAATGTATTGTATATTTTAACAGTATATTTTAATTACTCTTGCATTTGCAAGTAATAGTTGTAGTCAGTACTAGTTTATGTTTTTAATGTTCTTGGTGAAGTATTCTTGTATTCATGACTTCATAGTCACTTCCAAGGACTTAAAAAACCCATTGTTCTTTCTTCTCTTAAAGCCATACAGATAATAACATTTTTCCCTACTGAAGGAAAAAATAGTTTTCTTATTTTATTTTATTTTATTCTTTATTTTCTTTATTTCTTTATATGTTACCATTCCCAGGGGAAAAAAAATATGAAAGCAGGATGGAGGTAAACTTTCATTTGTATGTTTGCCTTGTTTTTAAAAATATTATGGTGAATGGTTGTTTTCCTGCTTTTGTTTTGTCTTATTTTACAATAATGAACTTTTGAAAGAAGTGATATGGACTACCTAAGCATTACATTTTTTCCACTTTTTTATATGAATGCTTCCAGTTCGTATTTGGATTGGAATATGAAGAATTAAGTGATTTACCAAGTATGAGATTGAGAAAATTAAACAAAAATAGCATTGTACTATCTGCAGTGAAGTTTAAGCTAGAGAAAAGCCTTTCATGCAGAGCTATGAATGGAAATGAGCCATTCATTGTTCTCTTGCACAGGTGAATTTTGTAACATCCTTCATTTGAGTAGTACACAGATGCTCTTCTATCTAAATTGAAACCCAATAATTAATTACATTGGATCTACCCAAAGTGCCAAATACCTCTCTCTGCAGCCTGATACTACATGCTGGATATTTTCTTTTGATGCTTCTACTTGTAGGGTATGAAAATTGCTTTCAATTTCTTTTAATTCCTGGAATTAAACCCAAAAAACCTTACTTTGTTTCTGATTATATAATTTTTATGTAAGAACTGCTTTGGCATAAAGTAAGTTACCAAAATCCTTTGGTTTCATGATCATCAGTTGGGAACTACAATTTTTTTAAAAAATCAAATAATCACAAAATGTTTCCTCTGTGTATGCTATAATAGTTTTTCTTCTGTTACCTTTATGAAATTGGACAAACCTGTGATTAAAAAGAGGAAAATCTACTTCAGACAAACCTCTATTTTTCCAAATGTATAATGTGCAAATACAGCTTTTAATTGTGGAAATTTAACTCATAAAAATAATTTTGAAGTATGGTTGTGAAATACAGTATGAAGATAAAAATCAGTCACACTACTTCTGTGTGATTTTCCCAAGGATGAAACAAAACTTATTTCCTCTTCTAGGCTAATCAGTTTTTCCTCAGTAAAGAAAAATACTCTGAGATGTTTTCATATGAGGAAGGAATTTAAGAGAATACTATTTAAAATATCACCTATGCAGATTCTTGTGATAATAAAACCTAGAATTTAAAAACACACTACAGCAATTAGCAAACACATTGGTATAAAAATTATGTAAGACACTGAGTTATAAGAGAAGAATGTTGTTTTAGAAATGGGTGATTGCTGCAAGGAAAGAATTAACTTCTTCATTTCTTGAATAAAGTAAGCTTAAATTTACTTTGCTTTCCTTTTAGGAAAAAAATTCCTGGGTACCTAAAGGTGAAATTAGAGCAGCAGCAACAAACAGCCAAGTTAATCAGTTTGATTGTTCATGTTATGGTATATTTATATTATTTTGTACGGGATAGCTACTCAAAACACTATTTAAAGCAATAGTTACCATAACAGTGCTCTGCCTGGCTGACACCAGCATCTGCTGGTAACTGCCTGCTGCTTTCAACAGGGGGTACTCAAAGCCGTGCCCTGCAGGCCAGGTACTCCTTATAGGGTGAATCCAAATGGTTCCCTGCCTTTTCTGCCATGGCTTGGCCATCAGGCTGTACCTGATGGGGAACCCTTGCCCAGACACCACAATTGCTAGGGTAGGCAGTGAAAGCCACCAGTCAAGTGTTTGTTCCTTGCCTGCAGAGCAGCCAGCAGTTTCGTTAAACACACATGTCACATGAACATAGATGTCTTCGGACTTTGGAAGACACACAGACAATAGGCGGTATTATTCACCATGAAACTACCCATCTTTTTGCACTATTGCACTGCATCTGTTGCACTGTGTAATCTGACATTGCTTTTAGGTCTTGTGT
The DNA here is from genome assembly GCA_013400435.1 of Pycnonotus jocosus. Classification (NCBI taxonomy): domain Eukaryota; kingdom Metazoa; phylum Chordata; class Aves; order Passeriformes; family Pycnonotidae; genus Pycnonotus; species Pycnonotus jocosus. The sequence continues at coordinate 25,407 of VWYP01023617.1, read as the reverse complement.
TCCTCTCTGAGAATAGGTGTGCTCAGTCTACTTCACAGACATCTTAGTAAATCCCGGTTTTCCTCTTGCCTCCAGCCACAGGTCACTGAAGGAAAGACTTCTTCCTTAGTGAAACATGGTGCTCCATGTACATTCATCATTGTTTAACCTTTGATTTTCAGGTATTTGATTTTTAGATTTTTTTCTGGTTTTTTTGTGAATGGTTGCTTTTTAGGTAAACAATTTTCAATTAGTTCAAATTAAAGAGAGCAGTCATGTGGATAACGCTCTTTTTTTAGACTTAAGCACAAAGATTTTTGTTTGTGTCCTCTAAAGCTCGAAGCGTTTGCTTTGCCACATCCTTAAATATGAATACTAACACAAACCTCCATATTCTCAGTTCTAACTTTTGTATAGTCCCTGTGAGAAAGATACCATAAAAACATAGAATATTAAGTGTTTGGAAGGGCCTTAAGATCATTTCGAAGGTATTTAAAATCTAGTCTCACTCCCTGCTGCCATGAAAGGGGACAATTCCTACTAGACCAGGTTGCTCATGGCCTTATCCAGCTTGGCCTAGAACACTGCCTGGGTTGAGACATCTCCAGCTACCCTGCAGGTCTCTTTCAGATACTGGAGTGTTGCTATGTGGTGTCTTCTCCAGGCTGCATAGTCCAAACTTTCTGAGCATTTGTAGTGGACATGTTCCAGTCCTCTTACCAACCTCATGGCCCTCCTCTGGACTTGCTCCAACAGCTTCATATCCTTATGTTGGGGACACCAGAACTGTACACAGGATGGGTGACTCCAGGTGGGTCTCATAAGGGCAGACCGCGGGGGCAGAATCACCTCCTTTGGTCTACTGGTCACACTCCTTTGGATGCAGCCTGGAATGCATTTGTCTTTCTGGGATGCAAGTGCACACTGTTGGCCCATGTTGAGTTTTTCATCAACTATTACCCCCAAATCTTTGTCCACAGGGCTGTTATCGATTACTTCCCTACCCCACCTGTGGGTGTGTCTGGAATTGCCCCGAGCCAGGTGTAGAACCTTGCACTTAAATTTGTTGAAATTTTTGAGGTTTGCATTAGCTCTCCTCTCAAGCCTGTCAAGGTCCCTTTGGATGGCATCCCCACATCACTCAGCTTGGTTTCATTGGCAAATGTGCTGAGGGTGCTCTTGCTCCCAATGCCCATGTCACCAATAAAGATGGTGAGGAGTATCAGCCCTCTACCAACCCCAGCTTGTGCCTAGTATTAAAAAATAGGTGGGAAGGCAAAATACAGATTCTGAAAATAGTTTTAAACTAAGAGTTTGAGAGCTCTGAAGTAATGGCTGAAGCAAATGTCACTGAAGAATCCATATGCCTGTCATTTGCCACAGTCCAGGAAGCTAAGGCAGATAGAATTCTTACCTTGTAGGAGTACTCAGAAAGTTGATACCTTTGAAAAATCTGTTGTCTACTCTGAGGGATACAAGGAATAAGAGAACAAACAGAGGAGAGACAATTTTCCCTGAGGACTATTCTACAAAACCTTCAAGATTGTTTATTCTTAGAAGTAAGAATTTTGTTATTGGTCAATAAAGGCTCCCCAGAAACTTGGAAAATTTTAAAGGTGATACTGTTTAGCTACACATGCCATCTGAGGAGTCATTGAATGTTGATGTAAAAACCATAGTGTTATCCTTTGATTCTGCATCTTCCTTGTGTTTTCCTTCACTACCTGAAAGGAGGTTGCAGTGAGGCAGATGTTGGGGTTTTGTCCCAAATTACAAGAGGACAAAAAGAAATAACCTCAAGTTGTGCCAGGGAGGCTTAGATTGCATATTAGGTAAGTTTCTTTACTGAAACGGTTGCCAAGCATTAGGACAGGCTGCTCAGAGAAGTGATAGAGTCACTGTCCATGGAGGTTTTTAAAAGATGTGTAGATATGGCACTTAATGACATTTTTTAGTGGTGGACTTAGCAGTGCTAGGTTAATGGTTGGTTGATCTTAGAGGTGTTTTCCAATCTAAATGGTTCTGTGGATCTATAATTGTTTCCCTGCAATAGTATGTTGTGCTTTTCTGTAAATGTAAAGCATTTATGCATCTCCATTATGAGATGGAGGTTACTTTACCTTAAAGCTGCCAAACACACTTCTACACCAAGTCCTCTTAGAATCCCTCCACTAATTTTCCTACTAATTTTGTGTTAAGAAAATTTAGTAACAGAGACTAGAGACACCATGTGCAATATTGTTTCCCATTCTGGACTGTGATGTCCTGCTGTAGGAAGCAGTATGCTGGGTTCCATGGGATCATCGCTGCAAGCACAGAAACTATTTGTGGTTGTATCAAGATTAAACTGTCCTATCACATTTTATTCTTTGGATCTATACCAAGGATATTTCAGAATGCATTCCAGGATGATTATGGTTGGTTATTTGTGATTGTGACCATCAGGTTGAGAAAACACCCCTCTACGTTCCTGGTAACTTAAAAACTCTGAAGTTATAAAAACAATTTTTCTCATAGAATAAGTTCTGCAGAGTGTCCAATTGACTTAAAATAATTCTTCATACATTCTAATACAACATCAGAACTATATTGAGGGAACTTGAGCTATACTCAGATATCAACAACTACTTGTTTCATGGGTGACATGCCTAAAAAAGAAGATATCCTATGTATTTCAATATTCAAAATTCTCTTCCTTCTTGCTTCCTGTTGAAGAACATTTATCATGTGATGAAGTAGATGACTGACATTTATATGCCTGTCTGGATTCTGTTATCTTTTAATAAAAAATTCTATTTGTGATGAGGGAAGTAATCTTCTTTGTTGGCAGATGAGTTTCTAATATCAGTGTTCTTTGGGCAGCAGGAGGGAAGATTTACTATGATCAGATCTGGAACAATCATTGTATATATGCATACTGTGAAATAAGCAATAAAGCATGATTTAAGCTCACTCCAGGAGGTTACCTTCCCCCACTCTATGTTGAAGGGGAAGACCAAAGCAGAAAATTCTGTTCTGTTGTAGTTCAGAATCTGCATGTTAAAACAGTATTTTTTGCTATAATGAGCTATATTCTCTCACATTGCCTTTCCACACCATGCTAAAGCAGAGACTGAAACAGTCATCATTTGATGAGTGTGTTCAACGTATCTGCTGCCAGCCTTTGGTCTTGGATTGACTGATGCTACTTCGTTAGTTTTGTTAGATAAGGATAAGCCTGACAGCAGGCTCATTTGTTGATGTTTATATGAATGGGGAGAAACTAGAAGCAGTCCGTCAGTTTTGTTCCTTTCTCCTCTCTGCTGCATCATCAGTTCTTGATGGTCTCCTAGGGCACTAAGGCAAAGGTAAAGGTGTGTATATAGTCTTATGAAACTCGGTATCTTCAGTATGCTTGGACATGATGAAACAGTGAAACTGGGAGTTCCCTCTAAAACAGATTAGTGCATGAGATATAAATTAGTTTGGGCTTTTTCATTCCAAAGTCTGTATGAACATCTAGTAGATTCTGCCTGATTAAATATGATGGATGGGAAAAGAACATTTCAGTGTACTTTGCTGGATATGAGGTATGGTATAACAGATCTTAGAGAACAGAGTGGGTATCTGGATATTTATGCCTTTGCAGGCCACCCATGGAAAAAACAGAAACAAACCATTCCTGTTTGGTGTGTGTTTCATGTAAGCATGTTATCCTCTGAGATTGCTTTTTGGTACACTTGGACTTTGAAAACAATGCAAAGTGATTCATGAATTAATGCAGTCATACTTTGACAAGTATACATTTAACTTACTTAGGACATGAAAAGCAGGAGATGTGATGTGCTGTTCCTAATGAGCGTCCGAGAACTGAGCTGTCTGCACTGCTTTTGAAGTGACAGCTTAGATACTGGAAATAAAACACTAACAATAAAGAAGCTTAAAGGATGGACAAGCAAGATAGCACTGGTCTTAAGGTAAGTCTGTAGAAATAAGATTGATAAGGAGGAAACATCTCAGCAGTTCTGATTTCTAGAGAAAACAGGAGAGTACATGAGAGTTATGTGGACTTTGAACTACTTAAGTGGCTGTTATAAAACATACCACATGTGTTTTCATATCAGTGAAGTGCTGAGGAATTGGGTGGGGGAATTTACAGCATAAGTTGGTTTATATGGCTTTTCACAGCAGATTTTTAGGTCTTTGCACTACGTAAGAAATGGCGAGACCTGATTTCAGGGAAGACTTAGAATTTCTTATGTCTGAAAGACTGTTCACAGCTTAGAAAGAAATGGCAGAAACTTGCAATCGGTAGAATATGTACATGTAGCTGTCACCCAGTAAGTCCAGTGCACCTGAATGTGCTCGGATACTTGTGTTTCAAGTTCCTTATGGAGTTCAGATTCATATGAAGAGTGGGCACAGTAACAGTTAGTGATACATCCTATTAAAAGATTTATTTTCTTCATTTATAAACATTGATGATATTAGCAAATTGAGCCAAAAGCTTCTATGCTGACCCAGGATGACTTAGTTGAGAAAATTTAATTTACAGTAATGTAATACCTTAAAAAAAAAAAAAAAAAAAAAAGGGGAAAATNAAAGGTGTAGCTAGGTAAAGAATGAACATAATGTTCAACACCTACTAAAAGTTCTATAAGTCCATCCTGTTATTCGAAGCTCTAGTACTTTCTTAAGAAGAAATACAAGAAGCAGAAAACCATGTTTGGCAGGGGGCTGGAAACAGTTTCATTATCATCTCTGTCTTTGAAATAATAGTTTATGTGAAACCACTGGTAAGTTTGTCAGCCAGTATTTCAAAAGGCCCTGAGGCATGGCTAAGGACCAAGCAGACCCTGTTTTTTGGGATGCTGCTGAGACTGTGTCTATGAACTGTCTTCTCCCTAGTGGTCACAGAGGCTCTGCTCAGGCTCCAGCAATGGAACAGCATGGTCTGAAAGCAAGCCTCTCCTGTAGGGAGGTGGAGGCAGAGGGATAGCTGAGCACAACAGAGAAAGATAAAACTTGTCTGAGCAGGAAAATGAGAAATTGAGAGACCAGAAAATGGGAGAAACATCTAGAAGGAGCAAGTGGATAGGAAATATAAATAACATCCAGAATCAGTTGGGCATTGGAGCTCAAAGTCAATACGGTGGCCAGAAACCAACGAAATAAAAAACCCAGTAGCACGAAGCTGATGAGAGGGCAGAGCTGAGAAACCGAAGAACTGGAGCCTGGGATTCATTATAGGAAGAGGGTAAGTTTAAGATAAGAGGAAACAGAGATTGTCTGTAAAGTAAAGTTTGAGAAACAAGTTGAAGAAAACAAAGACTGGAAACAAATTCAGGATAAAGAAGAATACTGTATGCCTGTTTTATTAGTTTACACTAGGTACAACGAAGTGTAATTATTGCAGGGACTTTGTTTGGTTTAATGGCTGTGGTCCTTGGGACATTCCAGGGCTCCAGTCCTGCAAGGAGACAGTGGTAACTGTTGAGGGGCTGTTGAAGTTCCTTCTTTATGTTTTGTCAGTGTGGAAAAAGTGATACAGAAGGTGTGTGAAGATGATTAGGAAGATCAAGAAACTAAGTATTCAGAAATTTGGGTTTATAGCCAAATTTCATCACTATATGAAGATTTTAATTAATACACTGGTTGCATACTGTTTTCTTATCCATTGGTTGTGTTCATTGTCATGAGCTGTAATACTGCTACTGTTCCTTTTTTACCTTTTGCCTTCAATAATGTCTTGATTACCTGTGATTCAAGTCTTCATATTTCATAATTCAAGAGAATTGCTATTTTCCTCTTGGACCTTCTTGTTACTTTTATTGTAACTTACACCATTAATTTACTTTTACAGCCTCTTGGAAAAAAATGGCTGAGGCATTAGGAGAGAGGCTGAGATGCAGGCAAACAAGAGTCAAAACCCATAAGCTGAGTACCTGAGATCGGGGTACCTGTGATCCGGTCTCGATGTCAGAAAGAATTTGACAGGGTGAAAGAAGAGCGCAGCTGGGCCCGGGAGGGGAAGCCTGTGAGCGGAGATCCGCTCGGCCCGGCCGTCGAGGCTCCCCGGGCGGACGGCAGCCCCGGCAGGGCGGGTGCTCGCCCGCCCCGCATAGGAAAGAGCTGGCGACAGCGTGCGCCTCCCGGCACCGGGGGCAGATAGCAGCTGGCTCACCGAGAAGTCAGGGGTAAAGGACGGCGCCCCGCCCGCCCCGCGCTGCCGCCGCGGGACAAGGATCGCGGGCCCGGGGCATGGCGGCGTGGCGAGACCTGCTGCTGCCGCCGCTGGGCTCCGTGTGCCGCGGGCACTGCTGGGGACATACCTGGCAGCCCCCGCACCGCGACCGCGCGGACCCGCAGGTGAGGGCGGCGCGGCCGGCGGTGACCCCGCTGTCCGCAGCACGGGCGGTGCCGGGTCCCTCCTGTCCCTCCTGTCCCTCCGAGCGCGGCTGCCGAGCAGCGGGGGCTGTGGCGATCCTGCCCGTGCCGAACCGGCCCCCGTCCGTGCGGCTGCAGAGGGGCAGTATCGCGCCGAGAGGCGCCGGGCGGCCGGCTCGGACGGAGCGCTCGCCTGTGTCCGGCTGCTCTCATTGCGCTCACCGTGCCTGAGGGGAGTCCGAGCCCACCCGCAAACGGCATCAGGCTCCGTCTGAGAGTCCGGGCGGCTTGCGGGGAGCACATCAGAGTTGGTAGAGACAAACCCCTGGGCTTCTCGGGGCTGTTTTACTAGGGATTTGGTGTTCTGGGGCCGGCGCTGCTTAGCTCCGTGTATTTCTGCAGACGGGGACTTGAGTGGTTTCATACAAACACATGGATCTGCTCGCAGCCATGAAAGGCTTTTAGCAAAAAAAGGCTGCCCACGCTACGGGCAGGATATAGCACGGCAATTTTGCTGTGGTGCTATTCCAAATAGCCATAAGGTTAGATGTAACATGTCAGAAAAGAGCCTTTGGCTTTAGTAAATTGTCGCTTCTTTCTACTATGATGCTGACTGAATACTTTTCTTTGTTTGTTTGTGGTTTTGGAGGGGGTTTTTCCTGTTTGTTTTTTCTTTAAATTGAAAGATGGAACGTTTGTGATTCAGATGTTGAGGTTTAAAAAGAGAGCTCTGCTGCTATACGTGATACGAATCTGGACGATACTTCACACGGATCATGCTGTAGCAACCTTGCTGTAGCAAAGTATCTTTTGTATCTTTCTCTGATATACTTGCTGATAAAAGAAACATGCTTATAGAGGGATACTCTGTGTCTCTTTATGAGCATCACTTTCAAAATACACAATATCTGCTTGTAAACGAAGAAAAAAAAAAAAAAAGAGATAGTGTTTTGAGCTGTGAACATCTGAAATTAAACCACAAATTCTGTTACCAAAACACTAGAGTAGCCAATTTTTAGAGATTCATGTCTTTTGGACCTGCCAGGGGAATTGTAGTGTTACGTTTAAGAACCAGTGGATACTGATATGAGCCTAAAATGACTTTAAGGAAACTTCATCATAGTTTTATTTATTTCTGAAGCATGCTCTGAAGTAGTGAAATAATTTTACAGATTTTTGGTAAGTTTATCTTGTACCATAACAACTTTATTTAGAGTAGTAGCAGGCTTATGTAGTAGTGTTAAAAACCACAATAAGCAGCAAATAAGTTGTTGTGCTTGAACCAGTTTCCTTAATTGTTTTGTGGCTTGATAATGAAAAAATGAAGATTTTACAGCTGTTACAATGTCAGGGCACAGTGACCGGCTAGTAGTGAAGATGTTGAAGTATATTGTTTCTAGTAGCAACCAGATGAGGAAGAAAACATAAAAATCATCCAGTACTAAACCAGAAAAAGACATTTCTCTTTGAGTTTCACTGTCATGTTTTCTTGTTTTTATAATATAGGAACATAGAGCAGATAATTGTTACTTGTTACTTGTTACTGCTTTCCCCTTCTGCCCCATTGTGACACCCTAGTGAAAGGCAAAACTCCTTGTAGTGGCTTTAAAAGAGCAGAAGGTAGTGAGTTTGAAATGTTTACAGCTCATAAAGGAAAAGGTAGCTTCAATAAACGTGTCTGTCCAGGCATACACACGATCATGCAATGCAAACAGTACTCCAGTCTGGGGCTGTGGATAAATTATTTATGTGCCTGGATTTCAGTTTTCAAAATCAATGTTGACATCTAAGAGCGTAGGTCCTTCTGGGACCAGTGAAACTTTGTGTACATATTGATTGGCTTTGTGGAGAACCTCCTGGGCCTGGGAACTGCACAGTGTCACTCCTCTGTTCTCTCCACGAGTTCCTGTTTGCCTCTGCATAACCACACTGGGAGGTGTCCCGAATAATAGAAAACAGGTTTTAAGGGCCATGAAGCCTTAAGAATTGTGTTGGATTCATAGCATTGTCTTTAAAGTGGGATTGCTGTACTGGATAGCATGTCATGGGGAAGGTCAGTCCCTTCATGTTGCTGTTAGCACCGACTGCTGTTACAAATAGGATGGCACAGACCATGCTGGACTGCTGTATCCCATCTACAATGTCTGACAGTGTGGCTATAATCTGGTCTGTGGAAGCTAAATGGAGCTATTCCAGGAGGAAAAATCTGTATGAATTATTGCATTACTCTTCATACCTATTTTCCTATGTAAATAACTCCTTCATCTTCTCCTTTTTGTGGTCCAAATTGTCTTAAGTTTATTTTTCACTTAGTAGCACTATATTAAGTGAAAAGGTGGATCCCTGCATGTGTTTCCTCCAGGTTTTTCTGTGCTCTCCAGGGAGGTGTTAGCTTCAAGCAGGGTAATCCAATTTTTTGAGAATTGCACTAATGAGTTTGAGACTCCTCAGATGGTACACAGCACAACAAGAAGCTGAGGTGGCCACAGTTTAGCAAGTCTTGATCTTCACTCCGTGTTCCTTTCAGACAGGCTCTATCAAATGCTGTGTAAACCTTCCTTGATTCTTGTAATGTATAAACTTTTTACTGTGTAACATACATTCTAAGTAAAACCTTGTGATCCACTCCATATGACTTGAATTACCAGTTCTTTTGCTTTACATTCTCATGTCTAACATTTTCCCTCAGTTTTTGAGGTCATCATACCTTCTCCTCCCAGCTGAAAGAATAGAGGCCCCTTTCAGGGGCCATAGCTGCTTAAATCTCAAATAAGCATTTGTCTTCATCCTTTCCTTAGGATTGCCGTTCCTTTGCATCTCTGCCATAGTGCAATTGCTGGTGCATGCTGTTCTAAGTTGCACAATACACTTTGTGCATCTTATAGAAACAGAATGAGGATTCTAAAAACAATTTCTGAAGTTACTTGGTGTTCTGTCCTGTACCCAGGACAGAAGCTGGGTACTGTCATGATGTATACTTTGATAAATGCTAGTCAGAGAAAGGGGTTTGTAAAACCTATTGATGATGTGACATATTGTTGTCTCTGTTTCCAAATCACAAGTCCTCTGGTTGCTAATAAAATTGGTGCTCCTGGCTTTTTGTAATTATTAAGTCTTAGAGAGGAGAGTGGAGGTCAACCCCCTTCAGTGTTATTGGTAATGGAAAGGTCTCCAGAGGAAGGTGTTGGGGCAGATGCCTAACCCCAGCTTTCAGTGGTTTCAGGTATAGTGGTCTGGAACTTGATAAGCACCATGGCTGCACCTTGGTGTCAGCCCTGTGACGTGAGAAGATTAATGTTTTCACTATGGAAGTGTCTTCCTAGTGAACGTGTAGTGTTAGAGATTGCACGTGGGTGGTGGGGACTCAGTTGTATCTCTGAAGGGCTGGCAGCCTGTTGTGACTGCAGTGTCAGTTTAGGCTGCATTGTTGAGGTCAGGCTGTGGAAATATTTTTTTTTTTTTTACCAGCCTGGCTGTGGTGGGATCATCCCAGGCTTGATCAGTCCTTGTCCTATGAGTCCTATAAACCAGTGCATTTGATTACCTTGTATTGGTGCAATTTAACGCCCAAAGAGGCATAGCAGATCTTCTGCTAGTAAGTGCTTATGAAATACATTAATCTCTCTTCCTGCTGGCCAGTGTTTCAGAAAGGCTGGGTGGCAGTGCTGTGCAACCTCAGCCCTCACAGTGAGCTCATCCTGTCCATTCTCCTTACACCACCCTCCTTTCCCTTGGTCTAGTCCTTCTCTCGTCTTGTGCCACCACAGCTCATGAGACCATACAAACACACATGCAGCATCCTGGTGAGAAGAGAGTGCTGCCAGAAGGCTGGCTAGCATTTGGAACTGCCACTTAAGGGAGAGGAGTTGTCATCAGGATGGAGTGGACAGGAGAGCATGCCTTGAAACACAGCCTGCCTGATGGGAGCCTGGAGCCACAGCCCAGCTTTGTGCCAGGAGGGCAGTGCTGACGGCTGCCAAATCATTCTGTGCAGCCTGGCTTAAACTGCAATCACAGCTGCTCCCTTCTGCCTGGCCCTAGGGAAACCCAAGCCTTTGGGAGTCTCTTTGCCCACTGTTGCAACCTCCAATGAATAAACAAAAGGATAAACCTGGTGTGGTGGAATATGTCTTGGACATGAGGCTGAAGGTGTAGAAAGACCTGGTGGAGAGTGCAAGGGTGTGTCCAGGTGGTCTCTGGGGTAAGGGGGCACAAGGATGTCCCTGCAGTCCCCAGTGGCTGCTCCCAGGCCATGGCTGGCTCTTCCTCCGTATAGTTTGTGGGTCTGCAATGTTTGATGGGTTGGTGATGTGACTTACACTTAACTGTGAGCTGGCATGGAAAAGGAAAACTTTGTTTTTGGAAGGTAGTGTGGAAGACAGAGCCAAGGAGAAAGGTAAGACATGTCCAGGTAAGAAATACAGAAGTGGGACTGACCATACTTTCAGCCTCTTTAGAAATCACCCAAGATGTCCTTGCTCTTTCTTTGGAAAATGCAGTTTCATTTCTGTGATCTGTCTTGTAGTGTGTGCAAGGGCCAATATATGCAGCTGTCAAGCCGAAAAAGATTTTGTTAGTATATGAGACAAGCAATGGAGCAAAAATAAGAATTCTGATAGACATGGCTGTGAACAGTCATATGGCCTCACAGGACAGCTGTGTGGATTGCTCGTGTCATGGAATTATGGAAGCACGGAATAATCTGGATTGGAAGCAACCATAAAGATCATCTGTTCCCAGCCTACCCACCACCTTTCTCTAGAGCAGGTTGTTAACAAAGTGTCCTGGGGCTCTTCATGCTTCCTCCAGTTGAAATTTGCAACCTGCATTTGCTTTTCACATCAGGTACTTTAGATAAATCTGACCTTTAGAGAGTCACCTCTCTGTCAACATTAAACCCTGCATTGGGGAAACGTAAAACAAGAAAAAGAAAGCTCTGATATTTACTATCAGGTAATTTTTTCTCTTCCTTCTCCTGGTTTAAACTACAAAGACCTTTGTGCTCTATGATTTTGAATCCTTTGATGAAAGAATGCCTTTATCACAGCAATGGGTGGTTGACCTCTGTGATTGCTTATTGCTGGGTAGGTGAGACTTGATTTTAAAAAGAGCAAGTGGATTAGCTCTTTTTGCAAGTGCTTAACAAGTAACAAGGACTGCCTTCCTATGACTGGCTTTCAAAGCAGAAATCTAAATGAGATTTGAAGCATTGTGTTGATCCTCTGAATAATACATTTGAAACATCATTTTCTTATGGCTTCCTGGATTTTCACTTTAAAATTACTTACAACAAAATAATTTTCATATGGGATACATAGCTGGCTTTGAATATTTACAGTTTTCTGATTATATTGTATTAATTAATTGAAAAACCTGAAATGCCTGACTTTCTTTGGAACTGACTTCCAAAATATTGTTATTAAGGCAGGTAGGAGTATCCATTAAAAACCTGAAAATTTTGTCTCCAAAAGAGACATAGCAAAATAAGGCATGCTTATATTTAAAGATTTATAATAATTTTCAAATATAGTTTGAATTAATTTGCCACTTCTTCATTACTGGTGCCTGCACTTATTTGCTGCATGTTTTAGGCTTCTCTTGTAATTTATTCTGCAATTTGGACTGTTTTCCATCAATTAAAATCTTTAGAAGATGTATTTATGTATCTTTATGTATGACTAACTTGTTCAATAATCCATATTTTATGCTGCTCATTGAACTTTTTCAGAGATAATATGCAGTATTATAGTGTATAAAGTGCTGAAGTAAACCAAATGTCAGCTTTTAGCAAGGTGGTTGCCATCAGTTTTAAGCACAGATTTTTTTATTATGTGTGTGGGCCACAGTTATGAAGCAGTCAGATCCAAACTTTGTCAACAATCACCATGCTTCTAGAATAGTGAATTTTGGAGTGGCCTGCTTTAGGTGCAAGGCTGCATTACATGTCATGTCACAGAGACTTTTTGCATCTGCAGCTGGGGAAACCTGTTTTTAAGCAATTTGTAGGTATCTCCTGCCAGCATAAGATTTTTAGCAATGTTTTTGAGACCTGTTTCAAGGATAGAGCTAAGGAATATAAATTGTGATTTGAGATTTCATGTGTTTATTTTTTTTTGTAAAATCCTGGGCTGCTGGCAGCAGTGTTAAGTGAGGTTTTGTGTGTCCTTCCCCACCTAGTCCAATGCCATGGTGTCTGTAGAGGGACAGGTCTGCTCAGTCCCTCCCTCTGCAAAACAGGAGTTCCTCCACAAGCACTTGCATTCTGAGCTGGGTGTGCTCTTGCAGCAGCACTCTTTGACGTGCTTTTCTACAACATTGCATGTTAAGGGATAGCAGAAAGGCTTACTTGATGAATTACTAAATTTAAAAAGTAGAAAGTAATAAACTAATTAAAGGTCTAATATTCCAGACTAAGCTAAGATTTCCATCAGTTCACTGTTCTCTGTGACCCAGGAGTTAAGCTGGAGCTTTTTTCACAAGGAAGGTTTTGGTTTTAGTATTTCCTGCATTATGTTGTCATTTGGTATACACGTTAGTATTTGTTGTGTTGTGTGGTCCACTCTGGATCAGAAGCATCACATTGGAAAGCCCGTTAAAGTCAATGAGGTTTTGTTTTTTTGGCTAAGCTTGGGTTCAAAATAGTGGAAACAGTTTTATGAGCCCTTGATGCAAGACCCTAATCCAGAAAATCACTTAAGCATGCCTACTTAGCTTTTAAGTACAGTTGATTAACTGTGAAAGAAAATGCTATAGCACTCTGTGGAGTAAAGATTGAGTTTATTTATTTTTGAAAAGCTAACATGCTACTTTTGTTCTGAGGCAAAAAACCCTAAAACCTCTCTCGAGAATGACTGATGAGTTATAAAAATTCTGTTATCCTTCTCTGACTTCGGTCAGCGTTTATCCTGCAAGCACAGGTGACTTCTGCTAGTGTTTGTACTGTATTTGTGAACACCTGAGAATATGTTTCCATAGAATGAGTTTGAATTGATCATTAGGAAATAATCACAGAAATTCTGCTGTGACCTGAAATTATATACTGTCTTTAAAAGGGGAAAATATAAAAGCTTCTCAGTGCTACTGAATCTGCAGTCTGCCTGGAAAGGCAGTTTGATGTTAGCTGATAGTTGTTTTATGATTGGCCATGATAGTCAGCTGAACAGTGCAAAGATTCAAATGAAATTAGTTGCACAGTATTTTTCAAATATTAGTGAATTTTAGTAATGAAATTTTTCTGATGAATTCAGTTGCTTACAATTATGTATTTCCACAGATTCCACAGAACCTTGAACACTAGGGAAAAGAAGTAGGTAAGAAAGACTGGAAAAGCAAAAGCTGCCAGTTAGTAACAGATGCACCAATGTATTGCAGTGATAGAGGTCAGAGGAACCATAGCATGTCTGTGTTGCAGAGCCAGGTGGTTGTCCTAGGACAGGGTAGCCTGAACACAAGGAAACTCTAGAAGACCTGAGCGGCCATTGAAAACCTCTCATGAGTTCATATTCAACTGCATGTGACCCAGGAGTTTTGCAACGTTTTACCCTAGGTGGATCCAGAGTGGTGTTCTTTGTTTAGCAATCGTTATATTACTTCATACCGTAAGCATGCATGGAGTGGATGCTGAACCACAAAGTTCCTGCTCTGAAAAGCTTATATGAGACAGTGTGTTAAGTTGGAAAGCTCTTTAATGCTGGCAGTAATTTAACCAGTTGGTAATGAAGCCATGTAGAGTTTCCAGGGGTAAGGAAGAGTTCAAGAGATACCAGTGTGCTTAAGCCTTGAGCTCTTGTGAAATAGTCTTGAATACTAGCTTACAAGAACTCTGGCTGCATTTCAGGTATCTAATGTTACTGCAAGTCACTTGCTGTATGTGAAGTTAATTTTGAAAGGATTTGAGATAGTTTAGGACACTCTGCTTGTAGTGGATTCTTGAACAGCCTGTAATAAGGAGAAGTTCTTTCCCTCCTCTGATGTACTTGAATAAAGGTTGGTCACAGACTGCACCATGCTGACCTCTCACAGACACCTGAAAATAGTACCTTCCTCCTTCACAGGCACTAAAAGTCAGTTTGGATCTTTCAGGTATTTCTGATTTTTCACAAAATCAGTAAGGTTCTTTACAGGTACTGTATGCTTGAGTACTGAGACAATTCTATTAGCCTCATAATCATCTGTTGCTTTTTAAAAGAGTATTTGCTTCCCTGTAATAATTCTGAGAGCAAGAAAAAGTCGTATAAAAGTTGTATGTGATGGATAACTTTCTTTTTTTTTTTTTTTTTT
>VWYP01023617.1:0-10765 GCA_013400435.1 Pycnonotus jocosus | reverse complement strand
TTTTTTTTTTTGCTAAAATTTTGGCAGATCTATTCAACAATGCAGAAGTATTGACCCTAGTAGTTATCTTTTAGAAAACCCCAGTTCTTTGAAAGTGACATTGCATACTGGTTTCACTAAACACAGAGTGTATGCAGAGCTGAGGTATGGTGCTTGACAGAACTTTTCACCTCTTGAAGTACTGTTTTGGCTAAGACACTGTGTTTCTCTGTTATCAGTACAAAATTGCTGCAGTTTCAGTAAGCTACTTACAACTTGATTGTTCTGCCTAGTTCCCAGCGCAACTGTGCTTTGCCTAAATGAACTAACCTGTTATGTAAACTGGCTAGTCATTGTGTTATTTCTGATTATCTGCACCTGTCTGGAGCTACAATATATCACTAAAACCAATTGCTGTTGTTTTGTCCAAGAATTGATTGTGTTTCAATAATGGATGAAATTATTCTGCCACAGAGATATGTGCCTTTTAATTTTCTTTTGCAGGCAACTGAACAATCTCCACAGCAGCACAGAGTTTAATTAGAAAATACATATATCTGTGCCTTTCACCCTAAAGCGGGCATAAGTACAGCTGAGGATACTAAAAGAGTGAACCGTGATTATTTTCTGGTCTTGAAGGAGCTGAATGTTTCTTGCAGCTCTTGGTTTAGCAAAGCTAATTTCAGAGCGTGAAGAGTGTACATTAACCCCCTACTTAGCAGTGTTTATTTGTCACAATGTCTCTACAGGCTTCGGCAAGCCTTTGCAGGGATGGGGGTGGCACGGGGTGTTGGGTTGAGGCATAAGAAAGCAGAAGCAAAAGCTGAAGTGTTCATACATTTTGGTGGATGGGTGGGTAGTGATATGATTGAGGGGAGCAGCAGAGCGGGGGCTCCCAGGGCTGCCTTGCCCTGTCCCTGGAGGCTGGTGAGCCTGGTGAGCTCCATGCACCTGCCCAGCCGCCCCAGGGAGATGGTGGCACAGTAACTTTCCTTGCTGATAGCACCCCTGCATTTTGAATGACCTCTGTGCTAGGCTGGGGTTTTAGGTTTTGTCTGCTTTCACTGCTCAACAGAAAGAATTTGAAAGAAATTGGTGGTGCTTATGTTTCCCTGTATTTTGCACTCTGGAAACCTTAATTTTTCTAAATCTTTCTTCTGGAAACCTTAATTTTTGAACATTTTGACCTGACAATGTCCCTTTAATACCATATTATGCAAGGATCTCAGACATTAAAGATATTGGAAAAGTGATTAAAAGCAATTTTCTAAAAACTACTCATGTGCCTTAAATTTCAGAGCCAAACTCTTGCCACTCCATTGACTAAATCAGACTAGAAATCTCCAAAGCCTCTTCTGTGGCAGGGAATTATAAGCAGCAAACCTAATCCTCAGACTGGTGAGGAAAGAGAAGCCAAAACTCCCAAACTAAGGTCTCAGGACTTCCTTAGAGGAAAATCAGGAGGAAAGCTGCAATGTAAATTTGGCTTCAGGTCTTTGGTATATCAGAGCAGAAATTTGCCAGTCAGAAGGAATACGTAGTTGTATTTTTGTCTCCATTAGCACTTGGTGGTGAAAAGGATACATGTAGATGATGGCTGAGGTATATGAGGTATATGTCACTGTGGTGACAGGAAACAATTTGTTGTTGAAATTTAATTAAATTATGACAGTTTTGAAATATAAGTCAGAATTTTGTGAACGGAGATGTACATGCCACAGAAGTCTTTCACAAAACTAGGAATCAAGAGCTAGACTAGAAAAGTCTGCAGTTCAGAAGTCTCCTCTAGACTTCGTTTTTACTTTTCCAGCCCTGAAGTCATGGATGACTGTAAAAAAGTGTGGATTTTCAAACCCCATTTCCTGATGTTATAATCAGTCTAAAAACCTAAGTAAAGCCTTAGATTAAGAAAAGAATGTTAAGGTTCTGCTGTAAATTTTACATACAAAGTGAAGATTTTACCTATAAAAATTAAGAATAATTACTTAATTAAGTCCCAGAGATTTCAAAGTTCAGCATGCAACAGTTACTGTTCTTTTCAGGGAATTTGATCCTGATAGACCTGAATAGAAAGGTTAAAAGATTTCCAGTGAGATTCTTTGAAAAAAATCTGTGTGCCATAGTGGCTGTCCAGTTTGCTGAGCTGTAACAGGCATCACTGACACAGCACACCAGGAAAGCAGCGGAGAAACCCCATCTGTCCTGCACCCCTAGTGCTAGGTCTTGGTGCCTGCTTTTGCATTTCACCTCAGACCCAGTTTAGCAAAATATAACCAGAATGCATCTGTTCTTGATTCTGTGAAGAATAAGAAAAGAAGAACTCATTATCTCTTTCAGGTAAAATGAAAATCTTGCCTTTTTTTAACACAGCTTTAGTAAGATTGCAGTTTGCTAGTCTTTTGGCAGAAGCAGAGTGCAATTCTTAAAGCAATTTTGTTTCATCTTTTCTGCTTTCTCTATTGTACATGTGTTCGACAGAACATCTAAATAATTTTCATGGTAGAAATAAACTTAAATATTGATCTTCTTTGGGAATTCTGTAAAGCTTGGAGGTGAAGGGCTATGGCTGTTCACAGCTGTAGCTTCAGCTTGTAGTCTTACACCTAAGATTATGGGGGCAATTCTGAGTTATCTATATACAGCCATATTGTCATTACAGTGCAATTTTTTGACATCATATTCCAAAGTTCAAGAATGCATTTATATTTGAAATGTCTTTTTAGCCCCCCAAATCTTGGATCGAAGAAGTATTCAGTAAAAGAGAATGTGCACACATTATTCCCAGCTCAAAAGATCCACACAGGTAAAAACAAGGATTTTCTCTTTTTTCCTGATGCATTTAAAAAGAAATAGAATAATTTTTATGGGTATTGTGTTTGGTTTGGATGGTGTTTTTTTTGTGTCTCAGTCAATGATTTCTGGTCTATGGATTTTCATGGCTTCCTTCACCAGTCTGTTTTAAATGAAACTGTTTATTTGAATTAGAAATTGGCAGCAATTAACCTCACTGTGCTTCTTGGATTTGTTGCTCTCAGTCTGATAACCAAAACAGGTGTGGTATCCAATTAAGAGACTGAGTTACATGAGTTACTGTGTTACTGGTGCACCAATTTTTCCCTTTCTCAGAATAACTACTGCTGCTGATCATATCTTCTGATACAGGAATTTCTGATCATACTGATGTAGAGTATGAAAAGAGTAAGGAAGAGATCAAATCCTCAACCTGTGCTTTAGGACCTGAAGAAACAAACATAACTTGGCATTCTGCATTATGCATCTAGTGGATGGTGTGGCCTAGATAAATTTGAAGAGATCATATTCTGAGAATACAAACTTGTGATTTTGATATCATAGGTAGTGCAGCATACGTAAGAGAGATAACTCATCTATGAAATGCAGATCTGACATACAGTATGAGCTGTGAAATGCCAAACAAATCACTATAGTTATCCAATACTTTTTCCAGGGGTTAGTGGTGGAGATGACAGCCTATTTTGCTGCTTATGAGAATTGCTTCACTGTTGAATTGATACTGTAAAAATAGCATTAAAGCTGTCTTATTTTACACAAACATATGTTGATTATCCACCTTTTTATCACAGATGTCCTGCAGGATGCCAGGTGTGCCATAATTTAATCAGGTAAGAGTGCATAAATATATATGTACTATTTTTATAGTGACATAAGTAATAGGCAATCCTAGCCAAGGAAGCAATGATAAAAGAAATATCCTTCTTGTTTTATGGTCAGAGCAGCATTTCTAGAGATGTGCTGGAGAATGCTCAGCATAAATATAAGTAGAATAAATTGTGTGATAACTTTGATTTATTTGCAATAGAAAATTCTACCCAAATACCTTGTGTGCATGATTGTGTTTCAATCTCCTCCTGGTGAGTGAAAGGCAGAAAAGTGTCTTTAAATGAGAGTCAGTTCCAGATATACCCCAGATTATATGAAGGAGAGCGAGTCTATAACAATAGAGAACAGTGAGAATTACAGAAAGAAAAAGAAAATTAAGGGAGAAGAAAAAGGGTAAAAGAAGCATCCCTGATAATAGGTTTTTGAAGACTTTTTATCCTCTCTGCAGTGAGGATTCTGAGTCTCTGCTTTTGGGAAGACAAACAACAAAAAATTCATGACTTTGGTGCTTTTAAAATGTGGGCTTTTTTCAGGGAAATTGTATTTTGTGACCTGTATTAATTAGTTGTTTTCAATCCACTATTTTTCATTCAGATGGTATTGCCATACACATTTTGGTACTGTGTATTTATGATAATACATTATCAGTTATTCGAAGAAAAAGTTCAACTTTCATTTGTTTTGTGTTAAAGTCATCTGATGGTTGAGGCAATAACTAGTGTCTAGCAAACTGGTGTCAAGTAGTCCGAAGTAGTAGTTAATCTGTGTTAACATGGTTATCTATCTTTTCATTATGCTTCACATCTCATTTTGCTTCTAAGATTTACAAGAGTCAAGTTTTACAAAGAGTAAATAAATTACTCTCGAAATGAATTTACTGTAAAGAGCTGATATGCAGAATGGTGCTGGCATTGTAAGGCAATCAATCCGTGTTTCTGTTCAGAAAGTGTGATCTCCTTCTAAGAGAATGGTTTCATGTATATCTTACTTTAGAGCAGAAGAATAGATACTCCAAGATTTTTGCAGGTCTTCCAAGAGAAGAAACACAGAGGAGGATTTAATGCTTCTTGCTAGCCTGCAGATACTCAGCTGGGTATCACAACTAAAGTTACATTGTCTTTCAAAATATGGTAGTTTAATTTCATCTCAATCAAGACTACAGAAGTTCTGTAGTTCTCCCCCTCTCAGAGTGACCATGTTATTAATTGGTCTGAGAAGAGCAGTTGGACAAAAATTAACCCACAGAAGTGGAAAACCAAATCAAGATTTGCTTTCACCAAATCAGCCTCCCAGTCAAATAGAGTTTAGCTGCATAAATGTGAATATGACTCTAGGAGAGGAAGGAAAAGAAACAGGAAATGTGCACACCGCTGGATGGATTTGGTTTTTTCTTTCACCTTTTTCTGTCAAGACATCTTTTATCTTTGTGTGTTTTTTATCTTGTAGTTGTTTCTTTCAGTTTTTGGTGAGTATTTTCATGCTGTTTAGATTAATATGAATCCAGGTTGTTGGTCTGTCTATGTTTGCAGAATGTGTGTGGGTGTCTAATGTACATTTTAGTCAGCCCTTATCTTGCAAGTATATTTTCCAGATGTTAGCTGTTCTTTTCTTCTTGAGTATTTCAAGGTGTACAGAGAGCTGTGTTCTAGAAGAATTTTTCTGTTCCTAGCAAGGAGAAATAATTTCCATATGATTGTTATGACTGGCTATATTGTATTTATTAGATTAGCAATGAAACAGGTTTTGGGCCTCCTGAGTTCTGTAGTTTTCCACAATAGTCAAAGAATCATGTGGATATACCTGATGCCTACTATAATTTTGATCTAATATTGTAGGTAAATAAAATATCTTAATGATTTCTTTTGTAGAGAACTTCCTATGTTTGCAGGCAGTGAATGGAAACAGTTTGTGAATGGGTTATGCAACTAATTTGCTAATTCTAGGTGGAATCACTCCATTTAGAAGCTGCTAATCAAATCTGAGTAACTTACTAGCACCTTTGTCCATGCTCCCCTGGTGAACTGGAATGGGTGTCTATCTACTTGTCTGTGCAGTACTCACAAAAACATCCCAGTCAGCAGATAGAATGCACCCACTGTATGAACATTCAGAAGTGAGGTGTCCATTTCCTGCATCCTAATACATCTGAGATGTTCTTGCAACTTGTCTATATATCTCATCTTTAAGGCATAAGTTTTAGACACAGCTTCTAAATTGCTGTCTGTTAGGACACTAGATATTGTTGTCTGACTCCTGCAATTACTTTTACTTCAGTGTCAACCCTTTGGGTTTTCCCTTGTTGCTCGAAGTGTGACTTTTCTAGTGGCTTGCTTTTACATTACTGGTGATGTCGCCACCTTCTCCAGTAATTTAGTGAGCTTTTGAGGCAAAAAAAAGGAAAGTCATTGCAGAGATGTTTTGTATCAATCCACATTCATATATCCATAGGATCACAGAGTAACTCAGGCTGTCAGGGACATGGTCTCTAGTATGCTCTGCCAGGAGGGTCAGATGAGGATGCTTCACTCAGTTGTGTGAAACCCCCAAAGATGGAGATGACCTACCCTCCCCAGTTCCTGACTCCACTGCTGGGTTATTTCCAGAAGGAAAAAAAGGCTACTTCTGATTGCCAGCCTCAGACTCCCATGTTTCAGCTGTACTGCTGCCTCTCACCCTCCTGCCTATCTACAGCTTCTGTGTCCCATCCCATCAGTGCTGAGTGTGTTGTTGGAGCCCCTGAAGCCTTCTCTTATCCCAGCGGAACCATCCCATCCAAAAGCCTCTTCTCAGAGACCAAGGGCTCCAGCCCCACCATCTGCCACCAGAACAGTCACTCTGCCCCTGAAGCCTCTCCGCTTTGCTGATGTCTCTTCTGTGTTGTGGACTGCAGTCAGAGGTGGTACTCAGACAGGGGCCGACAAGCACCAAGCAGAGGGATGGACCCTGCTTGGGCCCTGTCTCTTGGGCCATGTCCTGCTCACCACCCCAGACACCTCTGGGCGTCATTGCTGCCTGGGCACATGGATGACCCTGGCTTAGCCCACCAACACCCAGGACTGTGTCCCAGAGCTGCTCGTCCCTAGGGCTGTGCATTCCTTCCATTCCCTTTTCCAGTTTGCAGGTGGACAGGCTGAACAGGAGTGGCCCTATACAGACCATGGGGAACCCTTCTTGATACTGGTCCAGCACCCAGCCAGGTCCTTACCTGCCAGCCTGTCATCTCTCCCACACTGTAATGTCACAGCCCAGGTACAGAAGCCTGGCTAGAGCAAAGGCAGGTGCTCTCCTCTCATCCCCACAATTACGTTGCAGAAGGTAGTGAGGTGGGTCAGGCTTGGCTGACCATTGATCCTTGCTTACTGCTTCCTGTTGCTGTCTCCTCCTTCATGTGCCTAGATGCAGACTCCAGGAGGTCTCACCCTTTGATTTTACCTCAGAAATACAGCCAGATGGCTCCCTGTTGTTCCCCAAGGTGGCTTTTGCCTGTTTGGATGCATGACATTTGCCTTTCTCCAGTTTTTGGGGACACTCTGATCTTCATGGCCTTGGAATCTGGCTGTACAAGGGCATCAGCCACCTCCCCCAGCACCCTGGTGTGCAGCCTGACATGTGTGTGAAACAAGTTCTCCTGTGCTATTCTGCCTCAAACATCATCTCAGCCTGCCAGTGCCACTCCACCTTGAGCCCTGTCTCCCAAAATGTGGGAGGCTTCCTTCTCCAATTTGCTTTTTCAGAGAGTTGAATCAACCAAATGTAATTTGCCGCAGTTGAAAAATGGAGTGCAGACCTAATTTCATGGCCTCTGGGTATCAAGAACTACCTTACTAAAGCAACTGGCTTCCTGTATTTCCTTTGGGTTGTTTTGGGCTTTGGTTTTGGTTGGTTGGTTAGTTGGTTGGATTTACAAATCTGTTTCTCTGTCACCAGTTAGTTCTTTCTTATCTCCGCTGAGAACTCTCTCTTTTAGGATGCACATCTCCAGTGTCTTGCAGATGTTCCCATCTAACCTGCCCCAGAATGGACAAATTGTACAGCTGGGGCCTGAGGCAGTCGTTGTGTTTGAGTTGTTAAAGGATGTTTGGTTTCTTAAAAGAGGAAAAGAGAAGAATTTATCTCCATTTCCTAGGGTATATTAACTTCTGAAAAGTCTAAAGGAGACCTGGACTGTCAGCTGTCACTACAAATTACACTGACATTAATCCTGTGGAAGACACTGAAGCCTGTTGAGGCCTGTGTGAGAGCAGTGATTGAATTTGGAATCTGGGTTATTATTCCAGATACAAACCTTTAATGCTGGCTGAGTTTCTGGTCTCTTTCTGCCTTGTTTCTGGCTAGGACAGGGTTAATTATTTGCAGAAGCCAACCAGGGGTCTGGCTAGGATCCAGAGGTTTTTCTCTGCTGCATCAGGCCATTGCCAAGGCTTGGAGGGGAGGGAATCTCTTCTGGGGAGGAGGGGTCTCTTCTTGGTGGAAGTGTGGTCTTGTCCATTGTCAGGGGCTTTCCTTGTGAATCGTTCACTGTTTGTGCCCCTTGCCATCAGTTTGTTGCTTCTGTTCATTTCCTTATCTCGCTGCTGTTTCCAGCAACCCGCTCTTATCTTAACTCATGGTCTTTACCTTCTGTGCCTCCAGTTCTCCTCTCCAGCCTCAACAGAGAGAAGGACAGAGGAGGAGGAAGAGTGAGTGAAGTGCATGCTTTGACATGTTTCAGTGGGAGCATTAAATTGAGGAATCACAGAATCACAGAATCACTAGGCTGGAAAAGACTTTTAAGATCATCGAGTCCAACCCAACCCTAACACCTCAACTAAACCATGGCACCGAGTACCACCTCCAGTCTTTTTTTAAACACATTCAGAGATGGTGACTCCACCACCTCCCTGGGCACACCATTCCAGTACTTTATCACTCTTTCTGAAAATATTTTTTCCTAATATCCAACCTATATTTCCCTTGGCACAGCTTGAGACTGTGTCCTCTCATTCTGCCAATTGCTGCCTGGAGAAAGAGACTAACTCCCACCAGCTACATCCATCTTTCAGGGAGTTGTAGAGAGTGATAAGGTCACCTCTGAGTCTCCTTTTCTCCAGGCTAAACACCCCCAGCTCCCTCAGTTGTTCCTCACAGGGTTTGTGTTCCAAGCCCCTCTCCAGCCTTGTTGCCTCCTCTGGACGTGCTCAAGCATCTCAACGTCCTTCCTAAACCTGAAATACTATTCCTAAAACAGGACAGCCTTATTTGGCATCCAACGTTCAGCAGGAAGAGCTGAGGTAACAACTGATCAGACCAGAGCTGGTTGGAAACAAACTTGATCTCAGTATTTGTTGCAGTAGGTAGGGAGCCACTGGTCACAGTGTTACTAGGTCTGTTCATGTGTCTGTGGTACCCAATGCTGGGTATATTACCATATGCTGTCCTTGCAATGCTGTTTTTCTAAGTAGGGGGAAGCATCAAGATTGCTTTACTGTGTTGCTGTACTGTGTGATATCAGCTTATGGCATCATAGCATCAAGGGCAATGGAGGTCCTTGTGATGTGTATTCAGGGTTGCTCTCCTAACCTTATCTTGGGTGCTACCTTTGGGAGTTCATTAATAACTGAATCAAGTCCATGGGGAGAACAGGGGAGGATGATTTTCTCCAGCTTTTCATCCCCTTTTCCTTCTTCAGGCCTGTTACAACAGCTTTGGAGAATTTTGAATTTTTTTTGAATGTTGAGGAAACCATGTCCTTCTTGCTAAATCTGCCAGGTCTCCCCATATGGTCCACATCATGGTTAGAGTCAAGAAAGAGATTTCTGGGGGTGTATTCAGAGCTCTGCCCCAAAGGTGGACAGTCATGAGTGTCATGCAATGCGGAAGGACGTGGGCCAGTATTTGGAAGACTTCTGCAGTGATTTGGAAATTCACCCCTGAACAACTACAGGACCCTGTTTTATATGGTAAAATATATAATGGAAAAACACTGTGGCAGTTCCAGAGAGGTGCGAAGCTATGTGACATGCTGGTCTCTGCTCCTAATTGAACATTGCTCAATACTAAAAAGTGCCCTCATGGGGAGGACAAGGAAAGCAAAGCAAGAGGCACTGCGGCCACTGAGCTGCAGCTGAATCAAAGGAACAGCCAGTGCCAGTAGCAGTTGCCCCTACAAATGAAGAAATCCAAGACCAAATCAGTTCACTTAGTAAGGGCTGAAGAGGAAGTAGGGCCCTCATGACTAAAAGGGATGGGCAGATCATAGAAGCTGTGGACAGACAAGGTGGATCAAGTCAGATTGCAGAACTGAAAGACATCCAAATGGCTTTAGATACCACTGTATGACAGAAATGGCCAGTGCTCTACCTCTACACTGACTTGTGGATGGTAGCAAATGCTCTGTAGGAATGGCTTGAGCAGCGGAAAAAGATAAATAGGCAGTGCAGAGGCAAACCCATCCGAGCTGCTGAGCTGTGGAAAGACATCACTGCCTATGTAGAGAAGCTGACTGTAAAAGCACGGCATGTAGATCCACACACACCCAGGAGCTGGGCTGCTGAAGAACATCACAGCAATGGACAAGCAGATTGAGCTGCCAGGATTAAAGTGTCTCAGGCGGACCTGGACTGGCAGCATAAGGGTGAATTATTTCTGGCTTATTGGGCCCATGACACCTCAGAGATTCAACAATACAGATGGGTTCGTGATAGAGGGGTGGACTTAACTATGGACACTATTTCCCAAGTGATCCATAACTGTGAAACATGCACTCTGGTCAAGCAGGCCAAATGCGTAAAGCCTCTGTGGTATGGGGGAAGATGGTTAAAATATAAACGTGTAGAGGCCTGGCAGATGGATTCCACAGACCTCTGGTCCAGAGAGCACAGTACTGAGTGGGTATCATATTCCCTGTCACGCACCAGCCTCTGGAAAAATTGAATGATACAGTGGGCTGTTAAAACTGCACTGAAATCAGTGGGTGGTTGTACCTTCAAACATTGGGATCTACATTTAGGTAAGTCATCTGGTTAGCTAATGCCAGAGATTCTGCCAATTGAGCTTGCCCTGCCCAATCAAAACCTTCATGTAATGTAGAAGGGTAGAAATGGATAAAGTCTGCATGGTACATATGAGGAATATGTTTGGGAAGTCAGTTTGGATTAGTCCTGTCTCA
>VWYP01023613.1:14362-31734 GCA_013400435.1 Pycnonotus jocosus | reverse complement strand
CCGGCGGGGCCGAACCGGGCCGGGCCGAGCCAAACCCTCCCGGAGCGCTCCCCCCTGTCCGTCCCGCCGTACCCTGTCCCGTTTCGTCCCGTCGGCGGCCGCGGCTCGTCCCGCGTTCCCCGCCGCATCAGGATGTCGGTGCCGGAGCCCGCCGGCGGCGAGGAGAAGCAGGCCAAGGAGGTGGAGGACGCTGAGAAATATTCCTTCATGGCCACCGTCACCAAGGCCCCCAAGAAGGTAGCGGGGCCGGCGGGGGACCGGCTCGGTGCGGGGGATCAGATCCTGGTTCGAGGGAGCAGCCCCCGGTTGTGGCGGAGGAGCAGCCCCCGGTTCGAGGGAGCAGCCCCCGGTCTGGGGACAGGAGCCTCTTCCGCAGGGGCACAGCCTCCGGTGGGGCGCAGGGAGAAGCCTCCCGGCTGTGAGGAACAGCCCCTGGTTCACGGGGAGCAGCTCCCGGTTGCCCCCGGTCTGGGGGCGGGAGGAGCCCCTGGTCGGGCGGACCAGCCCCGCTTGGAGTGGGGGATGCAGCCTCCGGTTCGGGGAGAGCCCCTCGGCTGGGAGGAAAAGCCCTCGGTTGTGGAGCGGGGGGGACCGTGACCCGGCTCTGGGAAGAGCAGCCCCACAGATGGGGGTTTGTTTGGGGAAAGCTGAAGGTGATCCAGTTTGGCGGTAACTGGGAAATGGGGCTTGTCCCCATTTGATGGCGGAGAAGGAGATTGGTGCCGGCGAGGGAGCTGGGCCGGTCTGGGGCTGGCAGGGATGAGCCAGGGGGCTGCTGGCCCAGTTTGGGGTGGGAGGGAAGGGCTCGGGTACTGGGGAGAGAGGGGTCTGTACTGGGGTACAAACCTGGCCCGCATGGGGGTGAGGAGAGGACCAGTACCTGCATAGGAGTGCAAGGGGACAGGGTGACCCCGGGAAGGGGACAGGCAGGGTGAGACCCTTGTGTGGGACTGTTGGGTGACAGGGCTTTGTGGTGGGGACAAAGCACGGGGCACCTGTTATATGGGAAGAGCCAGAAGCAGCAACCTGGAATCCAGCTGTGAGTCACTCAGAAGGGTGGCTGAGAGATTTCAGAGTGTTGAGTTTTTTGGGGACAGAAGTTCTGTTGGAGGTTGTGGTTGGGAGCACATTTGGGCTCAGGAACAGGCTGCCCAGTCACCTCAGTACCCCTCCATCCCTGAAGGCCTCACAGGAGCTCTGAGATCTCCCAGTGCTGCTCCCACAACCCTGTGGGGTGCTCAGATGGCACCGAAGGTGGGCAAGCGCTGGTCTTGCCACTGTAGCAGGGTGCAGGACCCCAGTGACCTGGGGAACTGGCCCTGTGCTCCAGCTCAGTGCTGAAGTTTCAGTCCTGTCAGGGAGGCAGATCCATGTTGCAAGCACTGCTCAGATCTGTGCAGCTGAACATTGTGTTCCCCTCGGGGCTGCAGCCGCCTGGAAGCGGTGGATGCAAAGGCAGAGCAGTCACGGAGAATGGGAACAGCCTCGTTCTCTGGGGGAATCTCTCCTGCCTGCTCTGGCCACGGGTGGGATTTGGGGAGCATCTGAACCTTGGGAAAGGTCAGCTGGACTTGAGGCGTGTTCTCTCCCAGGGAGCAGAGGTTGGAGCCTTGGCCCTGTTTATCTGGGCTGTGGACATAGCCTGGAGGAAGGAGCAGAGGAATGTGGGGCTGGGATCTGCCTCTTCCAGCAGTGGCTCAGCACAGCTCTAACTCAGGGGTTGTTTTTACCTTTTCATAACCCTCATCTCTGTCAGAGCAAACAGCACCAGGCTGCTCCAAGGAGACAGCAGGCTGCTAATCCCAGAGCATCCCACGGAACCTAAATACCTGTAGTAAAAAGAAATCCATCGAGCATCCTCAGAGGCAAGTTTGCCAGCCTCTCAGAGGGATGAGATGTTGTATCCCCAGAATTTTCTGCTGCAGACATGGCTGGTTGTGCAGCTTGAGGAGCCTTGGTTGGACTCTGGCTGCTGCAGCTCTTCCTGGCCGGGTGAGGATATTGAAGGTGCCCAGAGCGACACACGACATTTGAGGCTGATAACATCAGAGATGGGAGCTCGCTGAGCTGAGCTCAGGGAACAAATTGCTCCGGGCTCCTGTTTTCCTTGCCTGGCTAGTTCCTGCAAATAGTGCTGGGGAATGGCAGAGGCCTTGGCAGGAGGATGGAAGACCAAGGAAGGGAGAATTGCTCTCCTGAGATAAGCTGCTGAGTGCCCCCAGCTCTGATGCCTCAGAACAGGATTGCAATTAAACCATTAAAACGCCCTTCTAATTCCCTGCAAGTCGAAATGGCTTTTGTGCCAGCTGCCCTGGAGCTGCTGGCATGGTCAGAGGCCAGCAGAGATGGTGGAGAGAGATGACTTATCAGCATGGAGGTGGGCAAGATCATGCTGTGCTGCTGAAGCACGTCCCTCCTGGGTTTTTGGTCTCCCTGAACTTTGCTGATGCAGTTTGTGTGAGGCGTTTGGAGATGGGGAGGGTGGGAACATGGCCAGGCTCAGTGCATGCTCCGTCTCTCTCTGTGAGTGGCTTTTCAGAGGAGCCTGAGCTTGTGCTGGAGCTTGGGGAAGGTGCCAGTGTGAGCCCACCAGCATCCAGGACCTGCAGGAGCATCTGGGACGCAGCTGAAGCACGTTGGCCCCGTGGGTGCTGCAGAGAAGTTGGTGTCTCCTTGTTGGGGTCACCTGGAGATGGGAGTCAGCCCCTGGCATTGCTGTTTCCTCTTGTCAGGGACTTGTTTAAGGTGAAAAAGTGAAACAAACAGGAGGTAAGAGATTCAATATGATCAACCCCAGGCTGAAGTAGGAGCTGACTCAGTGGAGGTGAAAGGAGGAATGGGGATGTTTTCCCCCAAGAGCTGGGATTTCCTGGCTCTGCCAGAGCTCCCTTTTTCCACTGCAGTTTGTGGGGATTTGTCTGTCAGCATAATGACCCGAGTTTGGTCTGAGCAAGATGGTTCTTTGGCCAGGAGGGGTTTGCAGGCAGACGTGAGCAATGCTGAGTTTTGCACCTTCTCCAGCCACTGCTGTGGCGTTGCTGGGGAGATCGGGAATGCTGAGGCTGGTGGCTTACCCAGGTTTAGTGAACATGGATGTGGAGGTGGTGATGGGAGAGCTCAAGGGCAGGTTGTGCTCCTCCAGATCCTTGTGTGCCATCACTGCTGCGTCTGGGCATCTGCTCTCCTGCCTCCCTGGAGACTGCAGGTGCCCTTGGCAGCAGTCGCTTTCCCGATCCACGTCAGCCAGTCGGTGGAGCCTCAAACTCCCAGCCGAGCCAAGCTGGGGGTGCCCTGGAGAGGGAAGGACACGGCAGCAGCACCGTGCTTGCGGCAGGGCAGGGGGCTTGGCGCGGGCTGTCCCTGTCTGTCGCCTCACCCCGCTGTGTCCTTGTCCCGCTGGCATCGCTGGGCTCCTCCACACCTGGGTGCTGGCAGACAGATGGACCCTGCAGACAGATCTTTCTCCTGCAGCGTTCCTGGGCTCTGAGATGGGCTGAAGCCGCGGTTTGGTTGTGGGGAGGTGAGTTGGGTGGCGGCTCCGTGCCCGTGGGGCCGGTGTGGGTGTGTCCGGGTGCTGCTGTGCCCCTGCGGATGCCGGCTCTGATGCCGGGATCCCGCGCAGGCTGTGGCAGGGAATGCTAATGCACGGCGCTGCAGCTTTGCAGTGGCAGCGAGCTGGGTGCTGGCTGCTGTGGGGGTGGCAGAGATGGAGCAGGGAGAAGCTGAGAAGAGGGGGATGGAGCCTGTGGGGAGCTGCTGGCCCGTGGGGAGGGCTGGGTGTCCTCTCCAGATCATCATTGCTGCTGTTGCTGTCTGCAGTGGCCTGCGGACCACTGACCTTGCTGCAGCCAGCTGCATCCCTGCCCTGCACAGCCCATTCCCAAAGACCTGTTCCTGCCCCACTTGGCTGTTGTGACTTATCCCAGGTCCCTGCAGCTCTGCCAGGCCAGGTGATAATAAACTACCTTCCCCTTTGGGCTATCAAAGGGACGAGACTGCCCTTGTTTGTCCTGACAGAGCTCCTGTAGCCATTCGTTTTTCCTGCCCCTTTAATTTAATTCCTTAGAGTGGCTGCTCGTAAATCCTGTGTGCCTTTGTGAGCCTGTCTGGGGCCATGGCTACCACCTCCTGTCCTGCTGTTCTGCAGGCACTGCGCACCTGGCTCTCCTCATTCCTTTGCCCAGACCTTCACTTCTTTGGTTCCTTGCTCTGTCACAGCAGTTTCTCCTTCTCGTGATGAGGTGCCTGGGCTGGGATGGATTAACCAGCTCATCATCCTCTGTATGGATGTCCTGAGATGAGTCCGACCTTCCATGGGGTGCTGGAAAACCTTAATAAATAGGGAAAAGAAGCACAGGGGTGTTTGGAGTGGAGGTGAATTACTGGGGCTTGGGGGGCAGCCAGTTCACTCCTGGTGCTGTGTTAAATGGTAGAATCCTAATTTTTTTCTTAGTTGTTCTTGGGACCTTCCCATTGTTTTGGTGTTTTGGAGGGTCTCCCTGATTTCCAGAGGGGAGGCTGGCACTGGGCAAGGTCAGAAGACATTTAATTGAGTTGTTGAACAGAGAGGGGGAAGAAAGGAGGTTTTGGGGGTTTGATGGGCACAAACCATCTTCAAAATGATGTGCCAGAGCCTGTGGATTTTGCTTACCCCTCTTCCTCCTGCATCCCTGAAGGGAGGCTGGGGTTCCACTCTTAAGTCAGTCCTTTGGAGATGGGAGAAGAGCTGGATATTCATTCTTCCCAGTTTTCAGAAGCATCTCTTGTCATCTTTTGATGGTGTGGGGGTGGAGACCACCCATCCTGGGAGCCCCATTCCCATGTGAGCAGCCACGTCTGGAGTGTGGGAAGAGTGCTGGAGGCAGAAGTGCAGTGTTTTGTTTTGACCTTCCCCAAAATGCCAGGTTATCTTCTGCTGGGGACTGGCCTACCACAATACTTTCTTTGGGAGCAGTTTTCTCCATGCTTTCCAGCCTGTGCAAATGTTGGAGTGGGTTCCTGTGCTCCCTGCTAGATGTTGAGGCTGGGGTATTTTGCTCTGGAAATCAGGTTTTTCAAGGTCAGGTTGGAGTTAGTCCTTTGCAAGTGAGGATCCTGCCTGTGTTGCTCCTCTGAGGAGCTGGTGAGTGCCTCATCCCAGATTTTGGAGCAGGAAATATGTGGCACTTCAGCCCTCAGCCTGAGGGATTTGCTTGTGCCTGGCTGTGTTTTATCACCTGGAGTTTCCTGCGGGTGACGGTCGCATTTGCAGAGGGCTCGTTATGTTTCCTGCTGAGCCCTTTGATCAGAGCTGCTTATCTGGGGCCTCTGGCTCACCTTCACTCAGCACACGGTGGTGACGTTCCAGGTGACTGTCCTGGGACCTGCTGGTGGCCCTGAGGGCCCGCAGTGCAAAGGACTTTGTGCCAGAAGTTCTCCCAGAGTGAGACTCGTGAAAGCAGGGGTTGGATCTGTGAGGAGCTGGGAGAGGGGTCAGGCTGCCCCACCAAGGAGGAGCATCTTGGTGCCACCTCAGCAGCTTGTGTGGAGGCCCTTCCCAGGGAACTGGATAATTCCAGGGGCTTGGGCACCCTGAGCAGTGCTGGAATCCACTCTGCACCATCCCTCTCTGCTCACATCAATCCCTGCAGGCATCCCTGGCATGGTTAACCCTTGGGAATGGGCGCTCTGGATCATCTTGGTTGATGGCCCAAAGGTCCAAAGAGGAAGCTGCTGTAGTTTGGAAATGGATTGGTTGGAAGGGACTTAAAGATCACCCAATTCCACCCCCTGCCATGAGCAGGGACACCTTGCACTGTCCCAGGATGCTCCAAGCCCCAGTGTCCAACCTGGCCTTGGACACTTCCAGGGATCCAGAGGCAGCCACAGCTTCTCTGGGCCCCCTGTGCCAGGTGCTCCCCACCCTCACAGGGAAGAATGCAGGCTGTATTTTTGGCAGCTGATCCCCCCCATGGCTTCTGTGCCTCTGAGCAAGCGGGGTGCGGAAGCTGAGGCCAGTCCTGCCTTTTGGAGCTGCCCCCATTGCCCTGCTGAGTTGGGCTGCTTGAACTGTGAATTTTAATTACACTTTGGGATCAATACGGTGGCCTTGGTAACGAGCTTATTGCTGCTGCAGAATCTGTTTACTTCAGGTTGGTGACAGCCAAAGGACTGAGGTGGCCGAGGACATGATGTTCCAGCTCCTTGAACAAGCTCCATTGTAATTCGGGTGAGGCTCCCGCAGCCCTCGGAGTTGGGTGCAGCTTCCCCTTGGCTGCCCCCACAGACCTGGAGCTGGCTGGCAGCACCCGTTCCTGCCTGGCTGAGGAGCTGCCTGCGTTCAGGAGCCAGGGTTTGGGTGGGAGCTGCTGCAGCCTGGTTTATCTCTGTGGTGTGGGTGGAGGGGATCACTCCTTCTGGCCTTCTGCAGGGAGAAGAAGTGGACAGCCTGGAAAAGGAGGCTCCTTGGGGCTTTGCCTTCCTGAAATTCATGTATTAGTGTCCTCCTTCCAGATGAGGGTGAGGTTCAGCCTGTGTCTGCTGTTTCCTGCCTCTCCTGCTTTTGCCTCCCAACAGGGAGCCCCAAGTTTCACACATTCCTGCACTGTGGGGAGAGTTTTGCATCCAACCTGGGCATGTTTTGGAGCGAGAACATCTGGCTGATCCCTGTTGACCTTGGAGCTGTCAGCATCTTGCAGGCAGCACAGCATCTCCTACATTACCTAACCCCTTCTCCAAATATTCTGTAAGCCTGCCGTCTCCACGAGGAAATCACTTTCATCCCTCCTGCCTCCTTTAAAAGAAAAGAGCTTCATGGAATCAGCCCTGTTTGCAGGAAAAGGTTGGCCTTGCTCTGACAAGAATCCAGGAGGGTGATGTTTATCCATCCTGGTGGTGATTCCTCAGACTCTTGAGCAGGGAGAAACCCATGCTGAAGCCTGAGGTTTCTCCTGCTTTGCCTCTCACCAGATGCATCAAAATCCAAGTAATTTCTAGGGCTGAAAGCAGGCTGTTGGTAAGTGAGGAATGGGCAGCTCTAGTGGAAATACCACTGTGAGAGGCTTTGGGAGTCAGGGCAAGGGGAGGATGGGTTTCCAGTTTTCCAGAACAGGCTGCTTCTGTTTCCATGCTGATCCTGCTGGGTGTTTCCCTTAAAGCCACAGCAAAGGGATGGAGGATCAGCTAAGGGTACCTGAGAGTAGCTGGAGCCTCTCCTGAGTGGGATTTGCTGTTCTGTTTTTTTGAAAGACCAGTAGAAGTCTTGGAATGCTGAGATTCTCTAAGGCAGTTTGGGGGGAGAAGAGGAGGCAGGTGGGGCACCCAGAGTGCCAAGGGGAGTGATTCCTCCCCCCAAGCACAGGGGCTGCTTCAGGATTACAGAGCACCAGTTTGGGCTTCTCTGGTTGGTTGGGGTTTTTTGTGGCAAACCCTCCCTTCAGACCATGAGGTGCTGCTGAACAAGCTGTTTGACAGTGCTTCCAAGTGTTCCCTTGGTCTCATACAACCGTGCTTGGAGAGGCATTTTCTAATTAGTTTAAAAATTGATGCTAATTAAAGCTGATTCCCTTTCAGCTCTGACACACAAACACATTTCCATGGGCTTCCAGCTCTGCCAGCTGGCCTGTTGGAGGCCAGCAGTCCTTAGATTGCCCCATAAGCTGCTGGAAGTGATTTAACCCACACTCATGGAACAGGGGAATGGTTTGGGTTGGAAGGGTCCTTAAAGCTCACCCAGTTCCTCCCTCTGCCATGGCTCCCAGTCCCTGTCCAGCCTGGCCTTGGACACTCCCAAGGATCCAGGGGCAGCCACAGCTTCTCTGGGCACCCTGTGCCAGGGCCTGCCCACCCTCACAGGGAAGGATTCCTTCCCAATATCCCATCCATCCCTGCCCTCTGGCAGTGGAAGCCATTCTCCTTCTCCTTGCAAGGACATGACCTTCTCTTACCTGTGCAGTTCTTCCAGTGTGGTAACTCTAATTAATACTGATTTTCCTCCTGCCCAAACACGTGCTGGGCCATGGGCTGGGTGGGCACTGGGGATGAATCCCGAGGTGAGAAATCCGGAATGGCTTTAGGGCAGTTTGAATCTCGAGGTGAGAAATCCAGAATTGCTTTAGGGCAGTTTGAATCCCAAGGTGAGAAATCCGGAATGGCTTTAGGGCAGTTTGAATCCCGAGGTGAGAAATCCGGAATGGCTTTAGGGCAGTTTGCCCGTTCATGGGGATTATGGGGTTAACCTGTGAGACATGGCTGGAGTTCACTGCCCTCAGGGATCCCAGACATTGGACTTCTGCTGTTCCTGTCAGGAAGGAGATATCCCTCTGTGCTTCAGGAGATATCCCACTCCATCAAAGCCGGGCCCGACTTTGCCTCGATTCCCGCAGTCCTTGGCCTGCAGGTCTCCTTATCTGCTGGTGGGGAGTTCTCCCTCTGCTCCTGTTGGAGCACACCTTTGACCTCCAGGTGTTTATGAGGCAGGGTTTATCCCCAGTTACTATTTAACACTCAAAATCGCATTTCTTTTATTGAATCCCTCCTGTTTATTTTCCCTTTAACTGGCATTTATGGTGATTCCCATCATGACCGAAATCTTGTGGTGATTTCCAGCCTGTTAACCTTTGGAATGGGTCTCTTTCTTTCCTGGTGTTTTTTTTTTTTTTTTTCTCTGTCTCAAGTTTTGGTATTCATGTGGAAGTTCTTAATTCTCATCTTGGGCTCTCAGGAACTTAGTTTGTTTATTTATTTTTCCTTGGTGCATTACCCAACCAGGAGGATGGAGGTTGGGATCAGGGCTTGGCTGGTTTGCTTTGCCAGAGCCTCAGTGCTCTTTTATTTCTTCGCTGGGAGCAGTGTAAAGGTTTCCAGGCAGAAATTTGGCTGGGATTCCTGCTCGGGGAGAGTGCCAGGCAGGTCTGTGCCTCTAGGGAGAACAGCCTGCCCTGTGAACCCTCTGGGAGTGACAGGGCCAGATCCAGGGGCACCAAATTCCACATGGCTGTGCTTCCATTCATGGAGCAGCACCCTTGGGGAAGCTCCTCCAGCTGTGATATCTGAATGGAGCACTTGGGATTTCTTCTAAGAGTTGAGGGAACCACCAGGGGAAAGTTCTCCTCTTGCAAAGGCCACACCTGGGGCAGAAGCAGATCCTTTTTCCTGAGGGTTGTTCCACTTCCAGCTCTCACAGGGCCCTTGTTGCTCAGGCTGTGGGGGACCAGGAGATGCTTGCTGAGCAGCTTTCCTGCTCTTCCAGCATCCCTGTGGAATAAAGCAGTGGGCACTGGCCATGGGCTCTGGCTGGGGATTCATTTGCTGCAGGGAGGATTTGAACTGGGAAGCTGGTGGTTCTTCCATGGCCTTGGCCATAGTCTCGTGTGAATTTGTGCAGCCCTTTGCCATCCAAGTTTGCACTGGCATGCATGGCCAGAGCTTGGAGGTGAGAAAATGGGATGGTTTGAGTCACAGAGCTAAATCTGCCTCCAAACCCTCCCCTCCTCAGTGGTTTGGGGAGGAGGATGGTGAGTCGTCAAGGTGGGAGATCTGTTGGTCCTGATCCTCCATCCTTCTTTTCCAAGTACCTCGTTTTTCCTTTCCTTCCATCCTTAAGGAGTGCTGGGATCTATAAATACCCTTCCAGGCTGGATAACCTCACATGAAAAGAACCCTAAAACCAGCCCTGTCTGCCTTGCTGAATGCCACCCCCAAAATCCATGTCCTGTTGGATGGTGGAGCAGGAGCTGTGTCCCCCTGTGTGTCCCCTGTTTCCAGCCTCATGTCTAGACGCTGTCCTGTGGGAACAGGGGCTGGCTTTTCCAGCCTGGGAGCGGAGCAGAGGGGGCCTGAGGGCAGGACAGCCAAGTCCTCTAAACAAACCCATTGCCCTGGCATGGCCTCAGTGGGAATGGGGCCAGCTGCAGGGGCCAGCACAGGGACACACACTGGGAGCACTGGGAACCTGCAGCCAGCAGGTTTGGGCTGGTCTCAGGGAAGCAAACGTGGCAGTAGCTCTTTTCTGCTGGTCAGGAAGCTTGGGGTCCCCTCTGGGATCTGGGTGGCTGTGAGAACAGCATGGAAGAGATCTGTCCCTTCCCTGAGGAGGTGGCTCAAGCAAAGCTGCTCCTCTCTTCTTTTTGACCCAGAATGAAGAGCACTGGTTCTCTGACTTTTTCCCCCTCTGCTGATGAGGCTGAAGGGCCTCATTCCCTGGGATGCCTCTGCCCTACCTGGATGCTGTGATGAGTCGCTTCTGCAAATCAGTGGATTAAAACAACTTGTCCTTTAGAAATGGCCGGCCCAGCTCCTCCTCGGGAAAAACCAGCAGCTCTCTGTCCTTCTGCACATAAGGAACCCTTGGAGACTGAAACCTGAGGGTGCCCATCTCCAGGTGGGCAAAACCCAGCCCTGCTCCGAGCTGCTGCTCCTGTCTCATGTGGGAGCAGGGCTGGTGAGGAGGAGGTTGCTCATTTGAGCTGTAAAACATTCCTCGATTTGAGCTGTAAAACATTACTTGTCTGGCCGAATTTCCGGGAATGACAAAGAAATGATGAACTTAAAAGACAGGTCATGTCAGGGCTGCCTTGGCAGCATGGGCATCCAGCAGTGCCCTCCCAGCCTCTGCCAGGGAGTTTTTGTTTGGGAGAACATATTGAATAAGGGGAACTGGCTGCACTGAACAGTCCTGATCACTGCTGCTGGTTTTCTGCAGCCAAAGGAAAGATCCCAAGACTCTGGATCCTTCCAGGCTTTCTCCTGGGAGGACAGAAGTGGGTTGTGTGGCTGTAGGAATGTGCTCTCCTCCCATTTTGCTGTTCCTCCCTGGGCAACTGTGCTGTGTCCTCACATGCACGGATGTCAGACTCAGGAGTCTGGAGGGTTTTAGATGGTTCATTGCTTCTTGCTTATCTTGGGTGATGTGTGGAGCCTGCTCCTGTCTCCCTTCCACTTATCCAGGACAGAAGTGGCTGGGAGGACACTTTTCCCATGGCTGTGTGTGTGCCAATGCTCACGTTGTCCCTAATAATAAATAATAATAGTAAAAAAAGGATTGCTGAAGCAAACCTGGGAGTGCTGGAATAGAGCCTGGAGCTGCTTCCCAGCCCATGCCCTTTCCCCTGTGGAGCCTGTGCATTGATGAGCCGTGTCAGCTGTGAGTTGGTGGATGCTTTCCAAAATCTCTGTTCCTTCCACAACCTGCTCCCGCTCTCCCCCAAGGCTGCAGGAGATGCAATCAGGGATGTGTGGCACAACAAAGGAGCTTAACGACCTCTCCTCTCTGGAGCTGTTCTGGGAGCAGAAGAAGTGTTAAAATGGAAAGTGGAATTGTCCTGTGTGAGAGGGACATGCTGGGCTCATCTGTGCCTGGGGTAAATCCAGCTCCATCTACAACTCCCTCTCCCTGGAGTCAGGGAGTGGAATTTTCTTACCCTGTCAGCTCCAAAAACAGCTCTCCTGGCTGACCACTGGGTAAGTGCTTGGGATCAGCCATGGAGGATGGCACACCCTGCAGCCACGAGCTGCCAGTTTGGTGAGATGGTACCGATCCAGACCTGCAATCTGTTTGCCCTCCCTGTGTTGCAATAATTAAACAAACGAGGCTGTGTGTGCTGGGGACACTTGAGCTGCTGGGTTTGGCTCTGCCCCACCGGTGTTCTCACTGGATTTATCCCTGTAACCTGGAGAGAAGCTTGTTCAGGCTGGTCTTCCAGCTTCCTGGTGGTTTGGGATGCTCCAGGCAGTGTGGCCAAATAGGGTGGACAATGCTCCCTCAGCTCCAGCTCTAGCCCTGGAAAGGGTGGTGTGAGCTGAACATGAGCAGCTGTTGTTGGGAAATGTCAGATCTGTCTGGGAATGGGCACAGTGGCAGTGGGTTTCCCAAAGGGAGAGAATGCCTTCCTGCCTTGGCTGGTGTGACTGGGAGCAGGCAGTGCCCAGCGATGCTCTGGAAGAACTTGGCAGAAGAGGGTGGATCCCGCTGTTTTCCTGCAGAACATGTCCCAAAATCCCTGCTGTTCCAAGTGAGGAGCTGCTCATTTGCCCCTTTAGGTCTCCAGCCCCATCTCCTCCTTTTCCAGAGTGCTGATGCTGAAAACCCCTGGCTTCATTCCTGTGCAGGGAAATGGGTGCTGCCTTGTTTTCCCTCCTCAATCACGAATTTCTGGGATGAAAAAATATTTTCCTTGCTCTTAAACCCTTGTGCTCCACCCGGTTGGAAAAGCCGCTTCCAGCAGATTGGAGTTGGGGATGCGATTTGTGGCCGTGCTCTTGGGAGCTTGGACTGCCCCCATCCCGCTGAGCCCCAGAGCTCTGCCCCCGGCCGGGAATGCCGCTCATTCCAATTGCCATGACAGGCAGAGGGATTAGGAGATTTTCTCTGTCTCCTTAATGCAGCTCCAGCGCCTGGCACGTGGGGGGCACTGGTCACGCACCTCTGCTCCACAGCCTTGTCCCACCTCCCTCGGCTCCCGCCGCGCTGCCGGACACTGCGGTAACTTCCCGGGCTCAGAGGGGTTGGATGTTCCGATGGTTCCTTGGATTTGGGGGCTGCTCATGGTGTCTGATGATAATTTTAGCCAGGGCAGATTTTGCTAAGCTGGGGAGTTCAGCTGAGCCCTGGTAAAGCCACGGTAGGGATTACTGGGGGTA
This sequence comes from Pycnonotus jocosus, assembly GCA_013400435.1. Taxonomy (NCBI): domain Eukaryota; kingdom Metazoa; phylum Chordata; class Aves; order Passeriformes; family Pycnonotidae; genus Pycnonotus; species Pycnonotus jocosus. Next base: position 19,116 of record VWYP01023613.1, on the reverse strand, counting down.
ATTCAGCGCTTGGTTTGTTTAGCACTTGCTTTTTCTCTCCCCTTGGATTCAATGCCCTTATTCCCGTGTTTCTAAAGCTGCTGCTTCTCTTGCAGAGTGGGGTTGTGCCTCAGAGCTGGCTCAGCACTCACAGCTGGAGCCCTGAAGGGGGGGGTGGATTGTGGTGTGGGATGTTGTGGGACTGGGCAGTGCAGCATCCCTCCATCCCATCCTCTCTTTCCCACTGCATCCCAAAGGAGCTTTGCTCCATGAGACCATCCTGGCAGCACATTTCCCTGAAGGGAATTGCCCTGTCCTGGAGCTCACACATCCTGGATGCTGCAAGCCAGGACAGACCTGTACCCTGGGCTGGAGCATTGTGCCTTATGTTTTTTCCCTCCTGGGTCACCTCTTCCCTGGAAACCTTTCCCTGAGATACAGAAAATTCCTCAGCTAACACTTTAAGCTGTTCTAATGCCAGCAGCTGTTTTATGCAGAATGTTTTTTATACCCTCTGGTTTGATGAGCTGCCAGAGGAAGAGCTTGACATGAAGGCATGCAAATCTTGTGTCCTGAAATTGCTGATACTTTTTCCTCCTTGGAAGTGCCCATGAGCAATACACCAGCACGGAAGTAGCACAAGCCTATCCCAGGCTGTGTGGGGAAGATTGATCCAAGCAATAGACCTTGAACAAATTCCAGCAACATCATGCCTTGTTGGGAAACCTGCCAGCTCCTGCCACACACTCTGAACACAATGATGGTACCTGCCTGGAAGTGCTTCTGCCCCTCTTATCCCTGGAATCAACTCTCCTGTAGGGATGGGGGTTGTGGTAGCCTCTGGATCTTCCCTGGGGATGGAGGTTTCAGTGCCCTCTAGGTCCTCCCTTTGATTTCCCACGGGGATGAGGGTTGTGGTCTCCTCCACATCCTCCCTCTGCTCTCCCGTGGGGGTGGGGTTGTGCTGCCCTCTGGATCCTGCCCTCTGCATCCTCCCTCTGCTCTCCTGTGGGGATGGGGTTGTGCTGCCCTCTGGATCCTGCCCTCTGCATCCTCTCTCTGCTCTCCTGTGGGGATGGAGGTTGTGGTGCCCTCCAAATCCTCCCTCTGCACCAAATGACCTCAAACAACTGCAAAACCAAACCTTCTATCTCCATTTATCATTCCTGTTCCTTCCACTAATACAAGCTAAAGTAGTTTGCATCAGAATCCAACTGGAGTCTGCTGGGAAGTCTGGTTGGGGAAGCAGATACTGGGCTGTGATGTGTCCAGGATGGAGGAGCTGGCTGGAAACCTTGCAGCAGCAGCACCCACAGGAATGCCTGGGATGCTTGCCTGGGTGTGGTGATGGATCTGATCTGTGCCAGTCAGTTCCTGGAAGGGATGCTGGAGTCCATCATCCCTCCTGGCTGCCCTTGGAGTGACCCATGGGTTTAGTGCCCCCTTGTCCCTTTCCCAAGTGGAATACCATGCTGGTTTTGGACCATCTGCTGGGATTCTGTAGAATTGTTACTTTTTCCAGTCCAAAAAGCTGTACTGATGCTGCAGCCACCCCAGCTCCCGCTTGTGCAGATTCCTCCTTTCTGGAATGGATAATTTCAACTAAGTAAGTTCATGCTTCTCCCCTCCAAAGGCTGTTTGCTGCATCAAAGCTTTCAGGGAGCTTTTGGGATGGTTGTGGCACAGAAAACCCCTCCTTGAGGCTGCTCTGGGCTGTCTCTTTCCATCATCCTGATTTCTCCAGGACTCCTCTCGAGGTCTCCTGGGTCTTGGGAGTGCTTTGTTAATCCCACTCCCTGCCATGACGTCTCATCCCTGTTAAATGGCAAAATTAAATCCTGCAGTGACGTGATCTGAGGGAAGGGGCCCTGCTGGGGTTCTTTGTCAGGGTCTCCTGCGTGGCAGCAGGGAGGGGGCTGCAGGCTGGATTTGCTGGTGCTTTCCCTAATTCCCTTTCATCTCGCCTTTTCCTGACAGGAGCAGCAATAAAGCCTCACTCAGGGCGAGCGCAGCAGCTGAGAAGTTTTGGGTTTTTCCTCTCTTTTTGGCCCAACACAGTTGAATTTGATGATCTGGTGGAAGGTGCTGGAGCCTTGAGTTGCCTCTGGCAAAGAGAGGTGGCTGTTTTGGGGGTTCTCTTCCAATGGAAACATCTTGTCCTGCAGAGGAGGTTGAAAGCCAATGCAATGTCAACTTCTTTTTGTTGAAATGTTCTCTCTTGCTGAGGTTTTTCCTGTGCTTTTAGTGTCAGTTTTGGAAGGATGTGTGGTGTTTTTAACCTGTGGGATGCTCTGCTCCTGGGGAAGAGCCTGGAAGCCCCAGGGATCTGTTGGGACCACCCAGCTTTCTTGCTGCTGCATTTTTGGGCAGAAATCTGCCAGGATAGATTGGGGGAAGGGCTGGGGGAGCAGGGGCTCTGCTTCCACATGGGATGTGGGTTGTACAAGGAGTGTGATTCCTGAAGGAGCCTTAGAGAGCTGGGAATGAGTTAAAGGGGATGTTTCAGGGTGCTCTTTTTATCTTCAAGTGTTGTTTCAAACCTGCAGGGTGACAAAAACCTGGTAGCAGTTGTTCAGGTAGAGGAAGGCATTTAATTTTGGGCATCTGTATCCCTGTATTTGGTGATGTTAATTTCTGTGGACTGAAGGGATCTGTGTGTCCCTGTGGCTTGGAGATGTGTCATGCCCTAAGGATCACCTCCTGATTTAGCACTTCTTTCCTTTGCTCCCAGCAAATCCAATTTGCAGATGACATGCAGGAGTTCACCAAATTCCCGACCAAGACGGGCCGTCGGTCCCTGTCCCGCTCCATCTCCCAGTCTTCCACCGACAGCTACAGCTCTGGTAGGTGCCAGCTCCTTGTCCTCCTGTGCTCCTCTCACAAACCCAGTGTGGGTGCTGCACTGGATGTGCTGCTCACACCGTGTGGCAGCATTTGTGCTGCTGTTTGTACTTGGATGCTGGGGGAATGATTCCAGGCATTCCCGAAACTCAGGCATTGATTGCCAGTTGATAATCCTGTTACTTCTGTGTTGTTTTAGAGAAAATAGTGCAAAATTCCTTCAGGGTGTTGGCTTTCCTTAGGAGATTGGCAGCTTGACCATGAGTGAAAGCTGGGAAGGGAAACAGAGCAGAAACATGAAGGGTAGGAGGTTCCTGGATTCATAAGGCCTGGCATAACACTCATTCCTCTTTTGGTTTAGCTGCCTCATACACAGACAGCTCTGATGATGAGGTGTCCCCTCGAGAGAAACAACAAACCAACTCCAAGGGCAGCAGCAACTTCTGTGTGAAGAACATCAAACAGGCAGAGTTTGGGCGCCGGGAGATTGAGATCGCTGAGCAAGGTACAAATGTGAAGCTTCTGGGGCTTGGGGCAGCTTCTGGAGACCAGGAGCTGAGGAGTGGCAGTTCCCACTCCTGCTGCAGCCTTGGATAGCCTGTTTTCCCCCCAAAATCAGTTAGGGCAGAGCAAGATGTACCAGCAAACGTTGGTGCTGTGTCCCTTACCTTTTCTAGCAGACACAGAGCTCTTGCAGGGTTTAATGTTTTGTTGGCTTTGGATGGACAAGGATTTTGTAACACCTTCAGACACATGAAAGTTGAAAATCCAGCCCTTTCCTCTGGGTGTGGTAGGAAGCTGAATTACCATTTCCAGTGGGGTGATTGAGTAACTCTCCTTTCCTTTTAGAAGGGGAAGATAATCCAGGCACATTTAGAGGAGCTCTTCTGAGATGTGGCAGCTCTGTTTTCAAGTCCAGGTGCTTCACCTGCTGCCACAGGGCTGGTGACTGTCTTTAGGGGTCTTACCCAGGCAGTGGCAGTCCCAGACCCCTCCTTGCCTCTCTCCTTGTCCCTTGGTCAAGTGACAAATGACACTGGTGTTTTGGTCCCCTTTTGCACAGACCTGCCAGGCCAGGGATGAGGAGTTTTCTCCCTGTCTGTGTAACATCTACAGCAGAAATTTTGGAGCTGGAGGCCTGGGAGGGCCTGTGAGGCCCTGAAAAGAGGGGAGCTGTGGCAGAGAGGGGACCCCATGGACTGAACCAGCATTAAAACCTTTCTTCCTTTTGCAGATATGTCTGCTCTGATTTCGCTCAGGAAACGAGCCCAGGGGGAGAAGCCTTTGGCTGGAGCTAAAATCGTGGGCTGTACCCACATCACAGCACAGACTGCAGTGAGTGGCTGCTTAGCTGGGGGCCCTGGGGTGGGACATCAGCTTTTCCCTGGGGAAGAAAGGTCTTTATCTCTTTGGAGTGGGGGAAGGCACGTTCAGTAGAGTCTGGAAGTGTTTTGGAAAGGTTGTGCAGGTGCCATTTCCTCAGGGCAGCATTTGGTTCCTGTGCCCATCGCTGCTGCCCAAGGCCTGCCCTCGTGCTGGGGGCACCCCTGAACTCTGGGGCACCCCTGACCTCCGGGCATGCTTGATCCCCCGGGTTATCCCTGACTCCTGGGTTATCCGTGACCCCCAGGGTATCCCTGATTCCTGGGTTATCCCCCGCTCCTTGGTTATCTCTGCCCCCTGGGCCATCCCTGCCCCCTGGCCATCCCTGCCCCCCTCAGGACATCCCTGAGTCCTGGGGCATCCCTGACTCTGGGATTATCCCTGCCCCCTGGCGGTCCTTGTCCCCTGGCCGTCCCTGACCGCCGGGCCATCCCGGCCCCCTGGCTGCCCTGTCCCCATGCCGTCTCTGACCCCCTTGGCCGTCCCTGACCTCCTGGCTGTCCTGTGTCCCCTGGCCATCCCTTCCCCCTGGCCGTCCCTTTTCCCCCCTG
>VWYP01023613.1:3570-14208 GCA_013400435.1 Pycnonotus jocosus | reverse complement strand
CCCTGGGGGCGCAGTGCCGCTGGTCTGCCTGTAACATCTACTCCACCCAGAACGAAGTGGCCGCAGCCTTGGCAGAGGCTGGTGAGTGCAGCCCACGGCCCTGGCAGCCCCTCCTGCCTCCCTGGCCTCATCCCAGGGGAAATCTTCNATATACTTGTTAATATACAACATATACATATTAACAAAATACACAATATAAACATGAATACATATATAGATACTTATAAAATGCTTATATTTGATTTAGAATATAAACAAAATAGATACAAAATATAAACAAATAAAAGAAATAGGAATAAATACAAAATTATAAAAACATAAAAAATATTTTTATTTTATATTTAACCATATTTTGATTTATTTTTATACTGTTTATTGTTGGTAGTGTTGTTTCCTTATTATTTATTTATTATTATTTCTTTGGTTGTGTTTTTTTCTATTTCTGTTTTAGAGAATTAATATTTTTGGGGAGTTTCTTCTAGGGAGGGATGGACAGGTCTGGTCCTGGTGTGGGCTGTGATGTGATCTGTGTGTGGCCCCTTGGCTGTGTCCGTGTGTTTGTGGAGTTGGCCGAGCAGCAGAGAGCTCTGCCAAGCCCAGCAAGCTCCAAGGCTGCTCCGGTTCTTTCAGGTGTTGCCGTGTTTGCCTGGAAAGGAGAGTCAGAGGATGATTTCTGGTGGTGCATTGACCGCTGTGTTAACGTGGATGGCTGGCAGGCCAACATGGTGAGGAGCCTTCTCCAGCCCTTCCTCTTCCTTCCACCCTGGGGTTGTTCCTGGGAGCCTGCTGGCCTTGAAGTTGACCCCCATTAAAGGGGGGCTCTTGGAGAATGGCAGCTGGAGATGAGCTGGGAAGAGCCATGGGAATGTCAGGAGCTGCAGAGATGATGTCGTGAGCTGGCACATCCCAATGGCAAGGGAACAGCTCCTGGTGGAGTTGCCATAAGCCAAGAAATGGGATCTGTTTGCCCCTGCAGGAGCTGCCCCAGCCACTCCTTTCTCAGCACAGATGCCATCTGCCCTCTCCCTCCCAAAGCTGGGGTCACAGTGGGGACCTTTCCCTTGTCAAAGCCGATGTCCCCCCTTGGTGTGTGGTCTGTGGTCAGCAGTGATGGGTCCGTGGGCCACGACACCTCCCACAGCCTCTCCTCTCCCGTTTGCTTTCAGGGCATGAATGTTGTGGCGTCCTGAGCTCAGCCTAGTTAGTTAGTGCTGCCTGTGGTCACCTTTCCAGGCTGCAGAGCAATAGCAGAGGCAGGAAATCCTGTTAGGATCCAGCAGCTCTACACAGGGGTAAGGAATCTCAGTGTTTTGGAGGAGACCCCGAGTTGCAGGCACCGTGGGGAACCTGGGAGTCCTGGCCCCCAGGCTTCTGCCCAAACAGCCCCTCCAGCAGTGCCTGAAGATGCTCCTCCAAATCATTTTCCCTATTCTGTCCTCAGCCAGTGCATTTCCCAGGGGGAGGCCTGACTGCTCCCTGTTCTTCCTTGCCCGTTCTCTAGATCCTGGATGATGGTGGGGACCTGACCCACTGGGTTTATAAGAAATACCCCAGTGTGTTCAAGAAGATCCGAGGGATTGTGGAAGAGAGCGTGACCGGCGTGCACAGGTGGGAGCTTTGGGAAGGCAGATCCAGAGATCTCAGGGAGTTGCTGCTGTCTGCTCTGACCTGCCTCTGCCCTCTCCCAGGCTGTACCAGCTCTCCAAGGCTGGGAAGCTCTGTGTCCCAGCCATGAATGTCAATGACTCTGTCACCAAGCAGAAGTTTGATAACCTGTATTGCTGCCGGGAATCCATCCTGGATGGGTGAGTCCAGCTCTTTTCCCCACTGGCACTTCCACATGGGTGGGTTTGGCTCTGGCTGCTCTGAAGCAGAGATCAGGCTCTGCTGCTTTGACCTGGTTTTGGGCTTGACTGATCCCAACACAGGTCTCTCTCTGTCCCCCAGCCTGAAGAGGACCACGGATGTGATGTTTGGAGGGAAGCAAGTGGTGGTTTGTGGTTATGGGGAGGTGAGTTCTGTGAGCTGTGCTGGCCTCCCCCAAGCTCAGCATCCTGCAATTCCCTGTGCAAAGGCCACCCACCCTTGCAATGAGGAGTAGATCCAACCTGGTGAGCGATAACCAGGGAAATCTTGCTGGAATCTGCTGGAAGGATGGAGATCAAGAATCAGATTTCCCAGTTTGCTGCAAATGAACTGGGCTGCACAGCTGACAGTTGCTGGGAACACTGGCTTGAATTATAACTACCCACGGGTACTCCCATCTGCTGTCCCTGGCCCAGGTTCAGCCTGGCTGTCACTGAGCAGGGCACGCAGCTTTTCCCTGGGTATAATGCTCTGGCAGGGGGAAATTGTATCATGAACTTGTAACTGGTTGTACCCTGGAAGAGCTGGAGCTGGGAGCTGCCACCTTCCCTCCATCTGTGCGTGTCCATGTGGGTGTTTATCTTCCGGCACTGTGCGGGGACTGGCAGGAGCTGCAAAAGCTCTTCCTAGCTGGAATTTGCTCTCTAATTAATTTAGACACCAGTGGAGCCCAGCTTTGCTTGACCAAGAGACTGTGGTGGCTTTCACTGAGTGCTCTGGGCTGGTGCCTGATTCTCCAGGCAGGAGTTGTGCTGGGTGGTGTTGTCTCCTGGGTCTGTCCCAAGCTTTGCTGGACTTCTTCACTACAGGAAAGTCAGAGAATCCCAGACTTCCCTTATTTGGGTTGGAAGGGAACTTCAAACTCATCCAGTTCTACTCCCTGCCATGGACAGGGACACCTTCCACTAGACCAGGTTGCTCCAAGCCCCATCCAACCTTGAACACTTCCAGGGATGGGGAGGCACAGCTTTTCTGAGATGCCCATTCCAGTGCCTCACTGGGTGGAAAGTTCATGGAAGAATCCCTTCCCACTATCCCATCTATCCCTGCTCTCTGGCAGTGGGAAGCCGTTCCCCCTTGTCCTGTCACTCCATCCCTTGTCCACAGCTCCTCTTCAGCTCTCCTGGAGCCCCTTAGGCACTGGAAGGGGCTCTAAGGTCTTGCTGTAGCCTGCCCTTCTCCAGGCTGAACAGCCTTAGCTCTCCCAGCCTGTTCACCCTCAATGGTTTCCCCTTTGGATGTGAGTTCAGTCCCAGTTGGTCCTGCCTGGGTGTGCTCAGTAGACCCGAGGCTGGAGCTGGGTCATAAGTGAGGATCTCTCTGGAAATGTTTTTGGTCCAGCACCTTGCTGGTCACAAAATGGGGCTGAGTAGAGTCAATGCAGCAGGGCCAGGTGTTGGTGTGGGTTGGTGATGAAAGCTGGACTTTGTTTTAATTTTCCACTGAAAGAGGGAGCAAGTCCAAGATGTTGTTGCAGGAACCTTGTGCTCCCTATGCTGATGTGGGCAGCATGGGATGGAGGATCTGCCCCCTGAGGAGTGCAGGATGGCTCTGAAATCCTGTAGCTTAAAGGCAAGGGGGCAGTGTGTGCTACTTCAGGCTGTCTTTAATTCCTGCTTGGAGAAAGGCTCCTGCAGTGCTGGGGCTGCACAAGCTGTTGAGAGCATTGGGCTGGGAAAGCTCCTGCTGTGGACATTTCCAGGTGGGGCAGCCACTGCTTCTCTGGACAACCTGTGCCAGGGCCTCACCACTCCCACAGGGGAGAATTCCTTCCCAATATCCTGTCTAATCCTGCCCTCTGGCAGTGGTGAGCTGGTGGCCTTGGAGAGGGAGCTGGGCTTGTGGCAGCTGTGCCACTCACCAGGTACATGCTGAGCTGCTCCTGGCATTGGGCAGGTGGCTGGGATGAGGATCTTTCAGCCTGGGCTGTTTAGGGCAGGGACTGTAGCCCTGGTGTGTCTGTGTCCTGCCTCACTGTGATCCTTTTGCCTCGGCAGGTTGGGAAGGGATGCTGTGCTGCCCTCAAAGCCCTGGGAGCCATCGTGTATGTCACGGAGATTGACCCCATCTGCGCCCTCCAAGCCTGGTAAGGTGTTCCCATCTGTGTGGGAGTGTGTCTATCTGCTCTTCCAAAGCCTGCCAGAGGCTGGAGTGAAGCCTGAGGGATCTGTGGCTCATTTTGGAGAACGTGCACCTTGTTGGGGTGTGATGGGGAAGCTTTCAGGGCAGTTTTCAGGGATGGGGTACCAGGCAGCAGGTGTTCACTGGCTGGTTTGGGAAGTTTGCTCAAGCCTCTATGCCACACATTTCTGACTCATCCAACATTTCCAAGAGTGGGTTGGCCATGCAGCGTTGCACAACCCTCCCTCGTGGCACCGGTGTCCCTGGAGGGGTAGAGGAGAGCCTGGGCTGCTGCCAGAACAGTTTGGAGATGTTGAGATCCCTCATGGCCTGGGGCAGAGAAGGAACAAACTTCTCCTCCTGATCATGGTCCCTCCTTCCCTTTTTTTGCCAGCATGGATGGATTTCGGGTGGTGAAGCTGAGCGAAGTAATCCGTCAGGTGGATGTCGTCATCACCTGCACAGGTAGGGACAGACAAGGTCGGAGCAGGCTGAGGAGCATCATTCCCAACTGGGGTCTCAAGGGAGTTGGGAATGGAGGACATTTCACTGCTGTGTGCTCCTTCCACAACAGCTGGGCTCTGTCAGGAGCTTTCCCCCCTGATTTGTTATTTGACCACAGTCCTGGTCCAGAGCAGAGGGACATCTTGGCCACATGTTCTCAGGGTTTTTTGGGATCTCACAGAGCCTGGTTAATTTATGAGAGCAAGGATTTGGACACTGAACAGGCGCCCCAAGGAATGATCATGGTCCCAGTCCTGCCAGAGCTTAAGGGATATTCGGACAATGCTCTCAGGCACAGGGTGGGATTGTTGGGAGTGTCCTATGCAGGGTCCAGGAGTTGGACTTGATGACCCTTGTGGTCATCAGCCATTGTCCCACATGTTCTCTGCTGTCACAGCCAGAAGGGCTCATGTCCCTGGGAAGTTCATGTGATGTTGCCGCAAGCTGAGCTCCTCTGAGTTCAGGGAAGTAGAAACCAGAGGGTTTGTGTTCCCACTGCTGTGGGATCAGCTGTGCCCTGTGTGCCTGCAGGGAACAAGAACGTGGTGACCAGGGAACATCTGGACAGGATGAAGAACAGCTGCATCGTCTGCAACATGGGCCACTCCAACACCGAGATCGATGTGGTGAGCACGGGTTGGGGGTTTGGGGTTTGGGGGTGACTGTTTGGGGTGATGGGGTTTGGGGGGGTGGTGTTTAGGGCTGACAGCCCTATGGGGTGATGATATTTTGGGGTTACAGTGTTTTGGGTGATGAGGTTTTGGGTGATGATGTTTTGGGGTGATGGGGTTTNNCGCCCCCCGTGCCCCCCCTGCCGTCCCCCCCCCGCCGGCCCCCCCTGCCGGTTCCAGCCTGACCGCAGCCTCTCCCTCCTCCTGTTCCAGACCAGCCTGCGGACCCCGGAGCTGACCTGGGAGCGGGTCCGCTCCCAAGTGGACCACGTCATCTGGCCGGACGGGAAGCGGGTGGTGCTGCTGGCCGAGGTGTGTGTGGAGAGCTGGGCCATGATGCCTTGGCTTTCCATCAGGAAATCACAGATTTAGCCAGGTGGAAAAGTGCTGGGAGGAGCTTCAGGGCTCAAAAATGGTTTTTTTTTTAAATTTATTTTATTTATTTTTTATTTCCTTTTCTTGAGGGTGGGTGTCATATCTCACATGCAGCCACAGAGGTGCCATCTGGCTCCATTCTTCTGAGCTGGGATTCCTCCCACTCAGGCAAACCCCGTCTGTGCAGGGTTTCCCAGGTGCTGGAGTGGCCTCTCTTCCCAAAGGAGCTGTTCTGGCAGGAGTTCTGGCTTTTCTAGGGTCCAGAACATTCCCCTGCCTTGAAATGAAGGGTTAAGGTGGAAACTGGAGCAGACTTGAAATGCTCTGGTCACCGTGCTCTGGTTCTCTGTGTTCCTGTTCCTCTGTGCAGGGAGAGGGTGGAGGTGAATCCCATTTGGGAACTCAGTTTGCTTTGGATTTGGGAACATGTCCAGCTCTGTGCTGACTCCTCCTGCTTTCTTTTCTCCCAGGGCCGTCTGCTCAACCTAAGCTGCTCCACAGTTCCCACCTTCGTTCTCTCCATCACAGCCACCACGCAGGTCCGTACATGGGTGGGGCCCTGCACGAGCCTCGGGGTGGGGATGGTTTGGAAGGAGCTGGGAACATGCTGGGATTGGTCCTTGAGGTGGCACCACTGCCAGAAATACCATTTTATCTGGGCTGGAGTTATTGCTGGCGTGGACCCAGTGTTTTGTTTACAGCAAGTTTTGGGTACAACAAGTTTTTAAATGAATGGTTTCATGGCACAGATCCTGCTGGGCTGGAAGACAGGTTTAAGCTTTCACCAGACAGATTAGAGCCCACCTAGGACAGGTTTGAAACCCCCTAGCATGGGTTTAACCTTCCCCAGCACAGGTTTAAGCCCCTCTAGCATGGATTTAACCTGCCCCAGCATCAGTTTAAGCCCACCTAGGACAGGTTTGAGACCCCCTAGCATGGATTTAACCTGCCCCAGCATCGGTTTAAGCCCACCTAGCACAGGTTTGAGCTTACCTCAAAGCCAGGCTTTGTTTGGGCTGGGAACATGGAGGGGGCTGGTGGCACTGGGAACACGGAGGGGCCTGGTGGCACTGGGAGCTCAGAAGGGTCTGGTGGCACTGGTGCTCATGAGGAAGGACAGCCAGGCTGACAGTGGGCAGTTCCCTTATCCTCACTCCTGTCAGCCCAAGTGGACAGGGAACAGGCCTGTGTTTTAGCCTTGGTCCCAACACTGGAAGCCAGCACTCGGGGATGCAGTTTCATCTGTCCTGAAGGAATGACCCTGGGTTTTGGATGCTGCCAGTTTCTGAGGAGCAGCCAGCCCCTCCATTTCCATGTCCTGCAGCAGCTGGGTGGTTTAAGAGGAGAAGAGCTGCTAACCCAAAACCATCCTCGTGTTTTTCCCTGGGTTGTTGAGCTCAGATGCTGCAAACAAGCTGAGTGGCACCTGATCCCTGCTCTCTGACCCCTCCAGTGGGATTATGGAGACCCAGACAGGGATGTACCCAGGGTGGGAGCCTTTCCCTCAAGGCATGTTGGAAATGGCTGCACTGTCCCTCCAGCTCCCAGATCCTTCTATGCCTTTGTGAGCTTTGTGCTGCCCAAGCTGGGGGTCATTCCTGACTGTTCCCAGCTTATCCCTGTGCTCTCCACAGGCTCTGGCTCTGATTGAGCTCTACAATGCTCCCGAGGGCCGGTACAAGCAGGATGTTTACCTGCTGCCGAAGAAGATGGGTGAGTGAAGGAACTGACTTCTCCCTGGGGAATCCATGTGCCAGCACTGTCAGGAGAACTCACACCTGGGCTGGGAAACACTTCCAGAGGGCCAGTGAGTTCAGGGAAGCCACCAGAGGGAGTGGCCTTAAAATATGTGGTGGTTATTTGATTTATTTTTGTTAGTGTTCTGCAGCATGGGAAGCATCTCACATCCTGCAGCCTCCCTTCTTTGGGATTTTCCATGCCCTCCTTGTGCCTTTAGGGGCACAGCCAGCCCAGGCTTGGGCTCAGCTCTGCTTTAGGTGATGGTGAATCTGGGGTGCTGCCCAGGCAGATCTTCCAACCATCACCTCCCCATATTGTGGTGGAGGATGTGGACCCCCTGATCCCGTTTTCCCTGTTCCATTCCCAGATGAGTACGTGGCCAGTTTGCACCTGCCATCGTTCGACGCCCACCTGACGGAGCTGACGGACGATCAGGCCAAATACCTGGGACTCAACAAAAATGGGCCTTTCAAACCCAACTACTACAGGTGAGAACTGCCAGGGCAGGAGCTCCCAGCTCCCCGTGGGTTTGGAGTTCTGCCTCCAGCTCCAGGGTCTCCAACAGGAGAGGGATGTGGAGCTGCTGGAGTGTGTCCAAAGGAGGCTATGGAGATGCTTTGATGGCTGGAGCTCCTCTGGGAGAGCAGGAAGGCTCCCAAGACAGCTTAGAGCCCCTTCTGGTGCCTCAAGGGGCTCCATAAGAGCTGGAGAGAGACTTTGGACAAGGGCCTGGAGTGACAGGACAAGAGGGAATGTCTTTCAGAGGGCAGGGGATAGATGGAATGATGGGAAGGGTGAGGTGAGGATGTTGAGTTGGTGAGGTCCTGGCACAGGTGGTGTCTGTCTGCCCCATCTCCGGAAGTGTCCAAGGCCAGGTTGGGCAGGACTTGGAGCAACCTGGGATAGTGGAAGGTGTCCCTGCCTGTGGAATGAGATAAGCTTTAAAGTCCCTGCCAGCCAGTCTGTTATCCCGTGCCTGGGGGATCCCCTTGCTCTGGCACCTCCCATGTCCCTCACTGTCCCTTCCTTCTCTCCTAGATACTGACGGGACCATTTCCGTGAAGGACCAGACCACACAAGGCAACATTTGAGAGATTATTTTTAAGAATCATTTTTATTTTGGTTTACCTTTTTTTTTTTTTTTTTTCTTAACCACCACCAGAACCTGTTTTTACATTTTATCTGTGATTTTAAGGTCAGGTTTTCTTTTCTCCCCCTTTTCCATGATCGCATCCCTGTCTGATCTTGCCAGACAATCTGGGGTTTGCTTCTTGCTTTCTTGTGGCTGAAGCCGCTGATTCCCAGCCCTGGCTCCAGGAGGGGCTTTCCCTTTCCTGCTGTGCCAAGGGCATTTCATTCCTGCAGCAGTGGTTTATTTTGGCTTTTATTTTGTATTTTTTCCCACCTTTCCAGCCCACGTCGGTCTCAGCCGGGCTCCCTGCGGATCCGGAGATGCTCTTCTACTTTATCTTCTATTTCTTTGTGTGGATTATCTGCAACTTCTAAATTGCCTTAAAGAGCCCAGTTTTAGCTGCTAGATCCCTGCTCCGGGTGCTTCCTGGGAGCAGAGTGGCCTGCAGGACACCTGGCAAAGGGGGTGACTGTGCCCAAGCCCAGCCCAGGTCCCTGTGCTGAGGTGGCCCAGGTTTGGTGGCCACTGGCCTGGGTTTGCTGGCCACCTGGGTCCAGGGGAGTTCAGTGTTTCAGGGTGCTAATCTGAATCCGGATGGGGGTCGCTTTCCCAGCATTATCCTCATCTCTCCTAGGTTTTTTTATTTTTTTTTTAGCCAAACTGCACCTTAATTGAGTTTTAAACATTTTTTTCCATTTGTTTGGGGTTTTTTTTCTTCCTCTTTTCCTTTCTGATCCTTACAGAGATGTTTTAAAGAGGAAGCACTCTTTAAAGGACGTGGCCACCTTCCCATCTCCCACTGGGAAGTGCTGGCTGGTGTTGAGGGTGTCTGGGCTGGGTTTTGGGGGTGTTTCACTAATTTTTTTTTTTGAGCTGGATGCAGAGATGAGCCTTCCCCATACCCCAGCCTGGCCCCTCTGCTCCCTGTTGCTGTTTTCCTCACCCTCTGTCCATGTGTCCCAGCTGCTCCCATCACCTCCTCCATGCCCACCCTGCTGACATTTCCCCGGAGTGTGGGGAAGCTCCTTCCCCACTGAGGTTCCTCTTGGCTTTTTTTATCCCTCCCAAATCTGCTATGCCTTTCCCCACCCAAGGGAGGGAAGGAGCAGCTGGCACCTCCTGGCTCCTGGAGCTGCTCCTTCCCCCCTGTGCAGGGATCCACCTGCATGGGTCCATCCCAGGGAATGTGCAGGTCTGGGAGTGCAAAGCTCTTTGGGGAGCCAGGAGATGGGAGAGGCGCTGAGATCATTCCCCTCTCATCCCCTCCTCCGTGTCCTCTGACTGTTCCTCTCTCCCACCCTGCCTGGTCTCCTGGACGGTCGCTCCGTAGCTTTTGGGGATCACCTGCCTCGCTCCCCCACAGATCCCGGGGATCACCTGGGTCCCCTCCACCATCCCCCAGACCTCCCTGGGGACAGCTTAGTGAGCTGGGCTGGGTGTTTGTGGGAAGGATTGGGAGCATCCCCCCTTCCCTGTGAGCCCCCCATGTCCGGGGGTCCCGGCCCCCCGTTCCCACCCATCCCGGGTGGAATCTCGGCTCAAGGGCTCCGTGTCTGGATAAGCCATGTTGGGGGAGCCTGGGGGTGATGGCAGCGTTGGGCCGGGAGTGAGAGGTTTATTTTGTATATGAATGATTTTTAATGAATGCAATATTAATCCTTGCAGATGAGCAATAAATCATTAAAGTCTAATTAAACTATTAGGAAAAAGGAACTGATTTTGGTTGTAGGTGGTTTATTTGGTGCCTTGGGGGGACCTTGAGTTGTTTCTGAGCCCAAGGGCAGGGCTGGAATCTCCCTTTGGCCACCTTGGGCGGGGATTGGGTCCCACCGGAATTTTCTGAGCGTTGCCACAACTCTGGATTTTGTGGTCTCATCCTCTTTTAAGCCCCACAGGCCACCTTAGCTTGGGGTTTAAACCCTGTCAGGTTCCTCTGTCGGGGTCCGACTCCCCCCTGCGTCCCACCAGCTCCTTCCTCTTTGTGGTCTGAGCCCCCCCCAGCCCCTTCACGGGGGGATTCCTTTGCTCCAGACCTTTCTTTGGGATCAGCCGTTCCTTCCACTCTCAACATGGCGACCTCCAGCGACGGGGCCCGCCCTGGGCTGAGGGCGGAAGTGCCACCCCCAGCATGGCGGCGCCCGGGACAGCGCCACACCCAAGATGGCCGCGCGGGGGCGGGGCCCGCCGCCTGGCCGTATGTGGCGCCGTCCGTGGCCACCGGGGGCGGGC
>VWYP01023610.1:69225-89161 GCA_013400435.1 Pycnonotus jocosus | reverse complement strand
AAAATCTTTTTCCTCTTAGCATAAGCTATTTTTATTGAAATATTTTGGGGTGCCCATCGCCTTTAGAGCAGCTGTACTTTGTCACAGTGTGATAAAGCAGACCTACTCTGACAGAGAGCAGGGTTACTAAGAGCTGTCATTCATATATGCTAAACCAGAGCAGGAGATCAGTCATTTTTGAGTCCATGCCCTAGTCTTTATAAATATTTCCATGTGTTTGCAATTAGTTACTGGGCTATTCTGGCAGCAAAGGTTATTGAAGGCTCTTTTCCAGAAGTGGGTTGTTTCTTTTTTCCCAGTCTGTACAACTAAAACTAAACCTTAGCATGTTTAATAACAACCCAGCCAAACAGTAGGCTCCTGTACATATATATATATATATCAAACCCCCCCCTTAAATGGAAGAGTTTATCTGCCTTCCCTTGCAAAAACTGGATGTGCTTTAGATCCAGAGGGCTGCAGCATTTGTGTAGCTTTTAGCAACCTGTGACAAGGAATAGAATCCTCACACGGGAGAAAGAAGATTCATAAAACATGGTTTTAACTGCCATAGAGTTTAGAGGGCACTGAACAGGGAGAAGGATTTGACCCCCACTGATCTGAAATTTCATGCATTAATTGTTTAATTAAGAAGTTTAGCTATTTAAGTATTTCCCTCCAAGACATGTATTTGCCCAATTAATGATGCATTTTAAGTTACATTTCAGAAAATGCATTCATTTGTGCCTGACAGAAGTGCAACCTACATCCTCCTTGAGTAAATCAACACAGCTTTCAGAAACACGTGGCATGACGTACCACACATACATCAAAATACTGACTGCAGTTTTATGTTAACTTCTCTATCAACCTGTGTCCCATAAATTGCTTCTTTGGTGAACAGCAGTGGAATGATACATAGAAAATATCCTCAACCACATACAGTATTCAGGACCATTCATAATACACCACTACAATACTAGGGAATATGCTGGGTTCAGAACTAGCACTGAACAAAGAAATATAACAATACAAAAGGTAAAAATAAACAAACTCAGAGTAAAAGGCTACAGTCTAAGGAGAAAGATCTTAAGGGATTACTGATTTACCATACAAACTACCCTGTGCAGTCTCTGTGGCTCGTAAATTCAGTACTGTAAGAACTGAAGATATAGCATAAAATAATTGGTTTCTTAATCTACCCTAACCATGTGTCTGATACTCTCATATCATAGAGTACAGTCCTGCAAAGGCTAAGATCATCAAAAGATAGTTAGAATAAACCTAATTTAACAGCTAATATAAACCACTATTTCTTGTCCATGTTATCCAATTATTGGAGTCTCCCTCTTCACTGCAATACAAAGAAAGGCAACTGAGTCAATAACAAGCTTCAGATACATAGTCAGTAGTCAGCAGAATTAACTCGTGGTTTTATCTGTCACAGGAACCATTTGAATACGTAATAAACCCCACCATTTTCCATTTTGATAGAAATCAGAAGGAATTTAAAATATATGAGACTAGGAGAACCTGTGCTGGTGGAGCTATCAAAGTCAGGACAAGTCTCCAACATGTTTCTCCTTTCATTCTCATATTTACAAGCTAGGCCAGAAACAAGTAATCCAAGGAGAATAAAAACAGGTTGTTCTTGTACAGCCCCATTGATACATATCCACTTTAAAGAAGATCGTGAGAGAACAGAGTCAAACGAGTTGACTCTGAAAAAGTCTTTCACATTGAGTTACAATCCATAGTATTACTCACATGACAACTTAAAACTCGTCATGGATTAGGTTTCAAATAAAGAAAATGTCAGAATTAGACAAACCACGAGAAGGATGAGAAATAGGCTGGATGAAAGGGAGGACACAATGAAATCTTCAAGCATACCACATTGGTGCATTAAAAAAGTCTGTTTAAAGGGAAAATCATTAGATGATTCTCAAATTCCATAGCTGCACATAAACCATAACCAATTACATTTAAACCATATCTCCATATTACATATTTAATACAGATGTGTTAAAAAGCAAGCCTACCATCTAGTCCTCTTCAGTGCCTGGAAGGAAATAAAGAGTTTGATCCAGAAACCAAATGCAGTCTAACTTTTCCAGTACCAACTCAAATACAGACACAACCTTACGAGATGTTTTGGTTTCAAGATACTTTTACCATTGCGGAATGAAACAGTCTGATAGCAACTTCCAGGAATCCAGCATAATTAAAGCCAGGCACAACCAAAATCAGGATTCGGGTTTGTCAGAGACCAGACCATAGGTGAAGTATCATTCCAACTGGCCCTTCAATTTCATCTCCAGTATTCATATTATTAAGTACTGAGAGGAATAGACCTGACTGGAAATATAAGCACATTATGTGGAATTGTATTTTCAGTAGTATTCACTGTTGCATTTTTTTAAATGCTTTGATTACATAATGAAGAGAAAAGGAGAAAATCAAAGTAAGTCCCTCATGCACAAAAAGATCAGTCAATACCTACCAGACATTTACAGTCCTAGACTACCAAGACTAGTACTTCAGAGAGAAGTGAAAATCTGTATTGCTGGTTCAGTACAGGATTAAACTTTTCTGTGTCCACTCTTTTATAAAAGGCTACAAACCATTTCACCATTGTGCAAGAAATTAGTTGAAAATTCCTGTCTCCAAGTATTCCAATCACCAGCAACTCTGTCTACACAAGGAGGACTAATTTATAAACAGATAGTGTAGCTTAACTGCAACACTCTAACCTCTGAAGTCAATTCAAGCCTCACTGGAATCCAGCCCAGCATCTCATTCATAATTGACTGTTGCAAAGGAATGCTTGCAATATGAAGGAGTAAGACCAAGCAAGCAGATAAAATGTAGTAGGTATAGCCAATAACATGATTGCACAGCATATTCTGCATTCATCTTGAATTTCCCATCTGAGATACAGTTGTGGTCTTCAACAGCATTTGCCACCTTTGATTCACAGTTGCTAAGAGATGCAAATGTATAACAGATCACAGTCATTCATCTCTCTGCCAACAGAGAATTGCTTCATACAGTATGTTTTTTAGTATTTATTCAACTCAGCTTTATGAGTTCCAAGAAACTGAACCTTTGAGAAACTATTCTGACAAAACCAGAAACCTTCTGATGCTACAACGCATTGCATTGACAGTAAAAACACACCAAAAAACCTCCAAACCCCAAAAAACCGAACCAACCAAACCCAAACCCAGATAAGTTTATTACTGTTTTGCATTATTTTACCATAACCCTTGTCATCAGTGATGCTTACACTATTTAAGTATTTCTGCACTTGCATCTTCCTGTGCTATCCTCAATTCCTCCAGCTGCTCACACCTGGCCAATCCTCTTCATGCATCTTACAAAAATACACAAGTCTGATTACTTTTGCTGCTTTACGTCAGGCTTCTTTCAATTCATATTAAGATCTCTCTATTAATGGCATATTCACATCTGCAACAACCTACACACACATTCCTTCAGTGCATTCTGGTTGCCAGCCCAGCCCTTTTCAGGAACATTCAGAGACCCTTCCTTCTGAAACAATGCTGCCTTAAATTTGTCTTTATCTCCCATGTCCTGACCACTTTTCCTCTGTATGACTATGGCAGCAGTGTATCAGTTTATCCAGCCATGCTGTGACTTAGGTCAAGTGACTAACCAGGCTAAAAATAACAAAGCAAAAGATTATTTTTAATACAAATCAGTCTTCCAATCCAGTTCACTACATGGTTGCACACCCTGTTGCACCAGTTGATGATGTGATCTGTAGAGACTGGAATAAGCAGTGGAAAGCAGTGGCTGTAGTGTAGAATAGCACTGCCAGAAAAGGATGTAGCTATGAAAGTATACAGTCTTCCTGTGAAGAACATCTTGCCAGGGAGTGCCTGGAGCTGCACATCATCGCCTGCCCAGTGAGTCCTGTGCTGTGATGAAGTGCAAAGAAACACTCACTGGTGTAAGTGAGATACTGGCGAAATCAAGTCTATTTTTATTCTCCATTCCAAATAAAGCAATGTATATCTTTAAAAGTAGAGTAAGGCTTTATATATTCACTGCCAGTAGGTCAGTTTAAGAATTTCTATCCTTCCTCTCCACAGAATATTTTCCAGTCATTTCAGCTCAAGCAAGCAGGACCACTGATATGATGGCTTAGAAATATCCCAGCTTTGAGAAAAGACATTGTTCATGTAAAACCTCATCTTTTAATAACTGTGACCTTCAAAACAAAACAAAAACCTTGAGGGGAAATAAGAAACAAACAAAAACCCAAACAAAAACAAACAAACCAACCTATTTCCCATTATTTCATTAAGATAGTTATATATTTATATGTAAATTGTGATGTAAGTGCCTGTTGATTGTGTGGATAGAATAAACCTTTAGCAGAGATTGTCTTTCCAGTGACAGGACACCAAAACTATAATAAGTCACACTGGCTTAGTTAATTTCAACAAATAAAACAGAACTTGGTCACAGAAAGACCTGAGAACTCAGAAGTCTACACTTTTCTCTCACTGCCTTAAGGTTAAAAATATGCCCTGAAGTTACAAATTTACTGTCAGAAGGAAAAGTCACACACATTCTCTTTTAAGAAACAGCCAGTTGCCAGTGGCCTTTCTGCCTCATGCCCTCATCTGGCAGGAAGGCAGCTACTCTGTTCACACTTCCAGCTATGCCTCTCATTCCTTATGCTGGATTCCTCTCGTTTCAGACCTCTCCAGACACTACATTCTCCATTTACGTCTCTGTTTTTTAATTTCTTTCTGCTTTCCTTTCACTCTTTACAACATATTGTTCTGCATTCTCACACTCTCAGCTACAGTGCCCTCATGAGAATTCTTTCTGTGGCCCTTCCTCCACAGCCTTCCAAATGAAGGTCAATGCTCAAAGCGTCCTTAACCACCCGAATTCTCAATGTGATTGAACATATTGACTGTCCCTCACCCTTCCCACCAGAAAATATAATCAAGATACAAAGTATCATCTTTATGTAGAAAGCTGAATATCTTTTACTCCACACCATGCAAGTTAGCAATTCTATTTGTAACAGAATTTTATAGTTGAGCATTCTTTCACTTAGACAAGGACAATTTCCTCTCTCCACTTCAGAATCCCAAAAGGTAGTGACTGATTTTTAGTTCTGCTACCATAAGTTTATATATTAATTTCTTTACTGTGACAAAGTATTTCACTTCCTGCAGCTGAGAACTACTGAACTTTTACTATGACTGAGGGAAGTGCTTATTAGTGTTTATTACACACTCATACAAGAACACCTAACTTCCTCAACAGGATTCTTAAAAAAATAAAGCTATCAAGAAGAGAATTTCAAGCAATTTTTAAATAGACAATTGTAAGTAAATCTGAACAAATATTGATTTTAAATATAGCAGTGGGATCAAAAGCCTTGCTTTAGTCAGATGTCCAATCCAGTGATGTCCAAATCCGAGATAAAAAAGTTTAAAAATAAAAGACAGCACTACAGAACTCACAGCCTGAACAAAAGAAAACATGATCAATTTGTTCAAACATATATGAAAGACTGATATCCATGAACCAAAGAACTCCATTTTGTACCAGCTGAAACTTTCCATTTTTCATCCAAGCACAGCATACAGCAATATCTTACCTGCCAGGTGGTTGAGGCATGACATACACTCACCCACCCAAAGATGACAGAATATTATGGAAAGGGCTCCATGCTTATTCAGTACAAAGTAGATTATGCCATAAAAATATGCCTGTGCTTGTTGCAAACCTTCTCTGTAGTATGTGGAAGGCAAACTCTATGAACCTACTGATGTGCAGGAGGAATCATCTAGTAAAGACCTAACTTTACTTTTCTTCATACTGCTGACAAATCTGGATTTAAAAAATACTGCAAAGGCTTCATTGCTGATCCTCTTCTTCGCTTCCTTTTATGCTCCTTGTTCCATGTTAAACAATGTTCTTTAGAAAACCTGAAAGTCTCATTGTATGTGGCTTTGTAGAAAATAAAGTTTCTAAAGGTTAATTACCTGTTTCAATGTTAGGTTACAGTTGTTTGTTAGAATGTTCTGTAACTGTTCCTTAAGTTATGTAAGCTAATCAGTTCCTAGCTGATTGTTCATTGTTTAGGTAAATTATATACATTGATTATGTAAATCCCCCTTACCGAGTACCACCCTGCTGCTCCCTTCAAACCCATGATGGCAGAAGACTACATCACCTCCTATGCAAACATGAGGGTCCCATAAGGCCTCGCATGTAGCAGAAGTTAAATTAGCAGACAAAAACCCCTAAAACCAACGAGCCCTAGTACCAATAAAAATCTAAACAACACTTTTAGGTGGGGAAAACAGTAGAGAACCTCAGACCACCAACCAGAGCTTTTCGCCTCGTCATCATGACCTGAACAGCACTCGATCATCATGACACCCCTAGACAAAGAGCCAGCCAGTGTCTTCCTGGAGACTCTCGCAAGGCAAGAGGGCCCCGATCCCCCAGATGACTGAACTGATCTCCTCCTCTGAGTCCTCTCGGGAGCAGCGCTGGTGTGTGCCGTGCCCCCTGCCCAGGCTGTTGTTTTAATAAAGGCAGAAAGCACTTCTGAGCTGGTCTCCTAGCCCATTCATAACACCTTCTACTTGCACACTACAAAATTCTGCCTCCTCTATTATTGTATTTACCTTAACACAGAAAGTGAAAATCTGCTCTGCAGTTTTGTCAGCATTACCTGCATTCCAGGCACGTTCTTTTCTTTCCTGAAGGACACGAGGAAAGGAAAACAGCAGTTCAAGAAATACCAGGCTGAGTCTATAAAGGACTATTTAAAAGACAAAATAAGGACAGTGCCACAGTGCAACAAAAACCTTGCCCTGATCAAATTCATTTTGGTACTCCTACCCTTTCTTTTCTGAACAGGATGAATGGCAGAGAGGCTCTGCAATTCCCTTGTTATAGAGGCTTGGATACTATAGGAAGGGAAGCTGCATTTTTTGTATGATTTGGATTACCTTTTTACAGGAATGATTTGGATTACCTTTTTACAGGAAGCCAGCCATGGAAAGCCAGGTGCTACATAAACATAAGCAGAACAAGAGGCTCAGTTCTGGGGATACAGTCTTCTCTACGTAAGGCTGGCATGACTGAAAACAGGAGCTTCACACTAAGCAAAGGGGAAAAGGCTGACGTATTTCTGTAATTTCTATAGCTATTACACAATAAAAGGTAAATCTGGCAGATAAGAGTAGAGCAATAATAAATAAAAAATAGTAAGTAGAGAAAGCAAGTCCTAGTATAAATGAGAAAAGCAATCAGGTATGCATAAGAAGTAATTCAGAGGGCTGTGTGCCACATAGCTAGGATTTAGGCTATGAACAATCAGAAGTAACCAAAATGTGATCAAGGAATTTCCAGGCCTGGGTTTCATTAACAGGCAAGATTTCAGAAAAGATTTTTAAGGAAAGAATAATTAACATGCAAATCAACTGCAAACAAAACAAATTATAACAGATCTATAATAATTCTATCAATTTTACCAGGTCATTTTTTCTAACAAAAGCACTGTATTTCATAGGCAATATCCTAGCTTTGCTTAAGTAAAACATCTGACATATGGAAATTTATATAGTGTCAGAGGAATGATAGGTACTACAAGAGCAAGATGAAAAATAGATGGCAATAAGTAACTGACAAAATGACTGGAGATCACTAGAGGGATCCAACACTCACTGGTGCTTGGTCCAACCTTGTTTAATATTTTTAGTGATAAAGCTGGAACAAATATCGTAACTTTGACACTGAAATCACTTAGAATGCACAGTGATGGAACCACAAAACGCCTAAGAAGAATGACCTTGAGGTCTGGATCAGAAGAACTGGATGAATGAGTATCAAAATCATGAGATCATTGAATTAGGGAATAACATAAAATTCCACAGTTTATTGGGAGCTCATAGTTAATCTAGTTAAGGACTGGTCTAAATGCTCTGGTAATACTAATGTGAAACAGGAAAATAAAATAAAATAAAATACAGGTAAGATACTGCAACACTGCAGAACAACTAAAAGTTCTCTATAAATCCTTGAATTTATGTCATATCCATTAAAGAATGAAACAGAAAATAGAACAGATGCAGAAAAAGGAACTGAGAGACAGTACTTACTGAATACATCAAAACCAGGTTTGTTTGTTTCCCATAGCAAAACAAAGCCATAGAGAACTCATGTCTGGTCTTCATGGGAAGTTCAAGGAAAATAAGCCCAGGAAGAAAAATAACTGCTTGCACAAAAATAAATAGACAAAATGAGGAGTGGATAAACTTCTGCTCAAAAGTGAAGATTCCTACCTGTTAAAGCAATCAAAACCTAGGACAGCCTTTCCAATAGGAGTAGCAGAGGCAAGAAAATGCTAGCTGGTTTTCATACTGACTTTGATAAGTTTAAGGAAGGGACTACGTGGCACGGTGCCTTCAACAGCAGAAAACTGCTCAGTGATGCAAAAGGTTCCTTACAGTGCTAGGAAACTTGCTTTTTTCACCTTGGCTTCAACAGCTCATAAAGAATTTGGACTTCTACTCTTTCCCTTCCAGCTGATCCCTGTTACAACTTATTGGCTGTGAAAAAGGAGCTCCTGAGACAGTACAGAGTATGACCACCAAGAACCAGAATGATTAATACCAGAATGAGGAGGAAATAAGAAGCCAGCAATATGCTTCACACTTCATCCTACAGATGTGGACTGACCCAAGCAGGATATTCCCCAGATAGATCCTGCCTGACTGAGAAGGTGATGGGTGTGTCACCCCAGCCACAGGGTCCTGTTTCATTTGAGACTCCAGAAAAATGCTGCTCTGGAAACTGCACCAGAGCAAAACAGCTGGGGTCAGAGGGAATGTGATTGCCCCTTCTAGCAGCAGCAATATTACATCAGCTTAACTGTAACATCAAATGTAAACGTGTGCTGAACATGGGCTGATTCAGGGCAAGACCAGCTCGGGTAGTTCTGCTCCATGCTTACAGCACTGGTGCTCTGCGGCGTCATCTGGAGACAACCAAGCATTTCTCTGCAAAGTCACAGCTCAGTCTGGCTGAGTTTCCTAGCTGATTCCAGCACTCCTGGTGCAGATCTGTGCAGCACATCTGAGGATAAAAAGCCTTGGCTGGATCTAATAACTTTTGGGCCTGGGGGTGAAGAGGCTAAAGAAAAAGAGTTAGATTCTGTGAATCTCAAGCACCACTGTTTTTCTCAGCTAGGCCACAGCAAGCGCTGCTGTAGAGCACATAGGTCATAGGTTTTAATGCTGTAATAAAATCTGTACACAGGCCCTTTCTCTTTCTAGAAGTACACAGCTTACCTTTCAGAGAAACCCGTCACATAATTCTTAAGCCCATCTATCAAAGAAACAGTGGGCTTCTGAAATGGATTTACTCTTTATTTTCTACATTTTTAACACTTTTTTTGTCAAGAGGCAATTTCTGAATTGACGAGAAATATATCTCAAAATGAAATGAAACATTTCTCCCCAGGCCCATACTTCATAAAGGCAAAACCTTTAGATGCAGCACAAGCTTTTACCTAAAATTTCCATTTCTCTGTACTCCCACAAGGCCCAAGATAAACAGTACCCTAATAAAAGTTGATAGCATGAGCTCTGTTCAAGTGAAACCACTTTATAACTTGACCAAGTTTGTTCTCTGCCAGGAAATGATTGCTTTTCCAGTTCAACCCAAGAATGCTGCTCTGCCTTATGTCTGCTGGCAACAACTTCTCTGTTTATGGGTGGGCGAAAAAAGGAGGATTCAAAGACTAAGTTTAGGCCTCGACTAATGGTGCTGTGATTAAGAGCTGGTCCTAGATCTTACCATGCCTAACATGCTGGTTTGGGAGGATGAGCAGACAAACAAGAAAGTTACAGAAACATATTGCATAGTTCACTATCCTTATGTTTTTCTTCTCCTTATACTTACTTCAGTACACCTCCATAGAAATCAAAATTAGATCTACAATATGAACAAAACCACTACCAGATTCAATTTTCCTACAGGGTGTTCACACTAGCACGTACTTTTTTTCTGTCAAAGTCGTTTAATTTCTTCTAAATAAAACCCTTGTACCTTACTGCAGAAGGGTCTTCCTGATTTGCAACACAAAACCAGAGCTGTAATTGGCAAATATATTGCAATATGCCATGTCACTTTAATGAAAAGAAGAATATTGGTTCTCCCCAAAAAAGAACTATTTAAGAAGTACTGCTGCAGTACACCATGCAGCACCCTTGGCAAACGTGTGGTGGAACATGCTGCCAGTATCCTCAACACTGCTAACAAAGAGTGAATACTAAAATTAAACTATGCCCTTTGTCCTGCACCCAAAAGCAAAACACCTCCACATTAAGCTACATACTTTAAATGCATTCATAGGAATTGCCCAGGTTTGAGGAATTATGAAAAAAAATCTAATATAAGAAAAAGTGTTATAGTTATATTTCACTGCTTGAAAGTTTTATGTATTCATCAGCTAAAATAAAAAAGAAATTGTGCTACACAGCCACACCCCTTTTATTATACTACCTGTACACTGACTTCTTCACTTGGAGAAAAAATGTACTATGTTTTTTCAGAATAAAATTCTGTTACAGGCAAAACTGTCTGCAGTTGAGGAATTGTAGGTTAATTAATTTATTGCCATGCAACACAAATCTCTGGTGACTGACTTGAACTCTGAGAAAAAGAACATAAACTACTACACTTACATAAAGAAGTAAATTCTTCCTTCCCCAGTCTCAACTTATCTGACTCTCATCAGAGATTAAGTTTAACCCATTCACATGGATCTAGTGAAGCAAAAGGCAGTATAAGAGATTGGAGGGGTGCACATGACAGATTTAGTCTGCTTCTTTATTCTTAGGATTTCTGCTGCCAGATGCTGAATAGTTTGTTTCAGCTTCCCATTATTGTTTCTACCCTTCTGTTCCTCAGTGCCCCTGCCTCATCATGGGTTGTTCTGGTCAGTCTGTGGGCTGCAGTCTTTTGGGGGTGTCCTGACCCATGTGGCCCACCCATGGGCCCCCAGGAGTGATGTTGCACCACTGCTGTCCCCTCCTATTTACAGCCTGTGACATATCTGTGTTCAACCTACCACCCTCACCCCTGCCAAGAACATTTTTAACCCTAGGTAACAGGAGCCAACGTCCTAAGAGTCTGGACATCTTTTTATTAGACAGATCTTCTAGAGCAGAATTATTTTGGGCAGAACTGCCAGAACAGTTGCAAGAAGAGTGATGGATAACAGAAATATCATCAACAATACAGCTTGGAAAATATGTATAGCTATGTCTAAGCAAGAACAGCAGGAAACAGCTCACATGAAACTTCTACAAAGAAAAATGAGATTTGGACATATGTATCTAAATGTGTCAATAACTATCACAAAAACAATTTATCACTGAACCTTTTATATAGCAGGATCAACTTCTAAAATAATTCCAGAGTAGCAAGGCTTACCTTCACAGTCTGAGAAAAAAAAAAAAAAACCAAACAAACAAGCATAATTATAGACCTTTCAGCAATTTCCAGTGTCTTCAGCGGGGAAAGCAGGACAGAGTCAGCTTTCCATCCTCACAGCTCCTCAGGTCTCTACTTATGACTGCTCACAGATAAAGCAGATGTCCAAGTCTACCCCTGGAAAGAAATACTTCCTACAATTTAATACAGCTACAGAAAGACATGTGAAAGCATGCCTCATTGACAATTCATTTAGAACTGAGAACACTATCAGAAGTAGTCCAGAGATGAATTAGATCAAATGGATCAGAATATCCTTATGCCAAACCTGTGTCAAACACCAAAATTGCCCCAATTTAAAACCCCAAACAAACAGATTCTTGAAGTAACACAAAGCCATAACAGGCACTTGGGAGATGAATGCCTAACATGCAGTTCAAGCACACACCAGCCTTCTCAAACTGATACTTGGAGGCCTTTATTTAGCTTAAACAGTTTACTTCCAAGCCCTTCTGCATTATTCAACTTGATAATGCAGACCCCTGGGAAGCCACTCTCATACAGAAGGACTTTCTTTAAATCAAGCCCTCAGACACACATCTGACAGTATCTTGCCTCAGCTGTCACTAGAATTTTTTAATTGTTTGCAACATAAAGCTTTTTATTGCAAATGAGAACAAGGCAAAACTAGACCTGGGCAAAAAGACTATTTGTAAAAGGAAGACGTATTACAGTCTTAACCTAAGGAATTTAGGATTTAATAGCAGACAACAGATAGACTACACAAGCATCTTCTGAGAAAAGAAGACGTAGAGACCCAAAGGAGACTCAAAGGAATTAATACATTAACTGTGTGTTTCTAGAGGGTTTATATATAGAATTATTAGGCAAAGTGTAATGAGACTTTTTCAAGCACAGGCACAAAAATATATCAAAAAGTATACTTGTGTAGGAAAGAAAACCACCACAGCAGTAATATAATACATTTCAGAGACATGACAATAAAGACAGAAAAGAAAAAGTATCTCTAGTGTATGAAGAGCTTTTAAGGTGAAAAGAATAATCAATCCATTTTTAAAGACTCTTAATGGACTCAGAAAAAGGTTGAAACTCTATAATCTTAAAATTCAGCACCTTGTAAAGTGCTGAATTTTACCTCTCTATATAATATAGGAGCATCAGGAGCATTTTATCTCTTTATGTGTAGAGGAGCATCAGGAAAGACTTAATGACAAAACTGAGCAAGGAGAAAGAGGACTATGGAGAGAAATTACAAGGATTAAAGGAAGAAAATAAGGCCCCATTTTAGACCACTGAAAAGGGCAGTAGATTAGCCATAAGAGATGTCAGAAACTCCATTCAGGAAACCGTGGTAATCTGACCTGATGACCATACTAACAATACTACCAAATAGAAATATTTAGAAATTAACTAGAAAAATAATAAAAATGTTTCAAAAGTATTTGAACAGAGCCTTGGGAAACATGGGAATTTTTAGTTCATTTTTATTAGATGCTACTGACATTAACATGACTAGGTTTGCTGTTGAAAACTGGACTATACTGCTCCAGATCCTCTCACACTTTGACCACAGGCAACTTTTGTAAAGCCAGCCACTACAGAAACCCATGGTTACAGGCATCCTACATTTTTAATCTCAGCTTCTTACTGATATCTGTAAGAGCTTGCTGGTTGTTCCAGTCAAGCACTGCCATTTCCACCTATACAGCTGTGATCTGATTTCTGCAGCAAGCAACTGGGTCAGGATATTGCTGTACACCTAAAAGACTTCCCAAGAGTGGATGGAACAACAATTTTTGCAAGAAAATTAACTTCTGTAACAACATATGCATATCTACATATTTTGTTTTAATGTCTATATTACACAGAGTTGTCATCACATCCATATATTCCTCCCAGCTGAAGGTTGCTCAGATGTATCATTTTATGACAGCAGTTTATCATTTCTGTGATTAATGAGTGTGCAAATATACCCAAGGTGAAAATTTTTGCTTGGTATGAAGAATATCCAGATGATGCTCAGGTCCATAATTCAGTCCTCAACCCAGTATCCACAATAAAGAGTCTATGTAACACGGTCCATAAACACTAGCCTAAGAGCAGCTACTCAAAGCCTAGGAAAGAAAGTATGAAAATGATTTCTTGAAAGTAAAAAACATCCAGTGAATTTACTAAGGTAGTTTTTGTTCATTTGAGAGGTGCTGGAGTGTGTCCAAAAAAGCAGCAAACCTGGTGAATGGTCTGGAGCACAAATCCTATGAGGAGCACCTGAGGAGGTGGGGTTGTTCAGTCTGGAGAAAAGGAGACTGAGGGTTGACTTTGTGGATCTCTACAACTGCCTGAAAGAAGGGTGTAGACAAGAGAGAGCTGGTGTTTCCTCCTCAGTAACAAGGGACAGGATGAGAGCAAAAGGCCTTCAACTGCACCAGGGGAGGTTTAGATTGGATATTAGAGAACATTTCCTCACTACAAGGGTTGACAGGCACTGGAACAGGCTGCACAGGGGTCACCATCCATGGACATATTCAAAAGACATGTAGTAGGAGTGGCTCTTAGGGACATGGTGGAGTTATTTTGGTTAGTGCTCAATGATCTTAAAGGGTTTTTCCAACCTAAATGCATCTGTGATTCTCCGATTAAGCTCTTGTTAAGTCTTGCTATACAACACACACAAACTCCACAGAGAACAAAGGTACATTTTCTATTTCTTGGTTCAGAAATTAAGAAACTGCCCCTAAAAGTAATACACATTTCATTCTATTATGTATTATTTAATTCTGTTTAGCTGAGCATACATGCCAGGTTCACCAGTGAAACTCAATGAACCACATTCAAGTGGTAAGGATGCCTACAAGATCAAAGCAGCCTGAGCTTCATTGGCTGCTTATTCATTTTGGGATGAATTTAGAGTTCTGACTTACACCCACTCTCAATGGACAGCTTAACACATACAACAGAAATTCATCAGATCATCTGTCAAATATTAAATGCTCCTTCTAAAACTCTGTGTCACAGCAGTGACACATAGTTACATCATGTTCAGACATAAATACTCTTTCTTAAAACCTTCCCTTATAATGGCATCTTACCCCAAAAAATAGAAGTGAAACAGTAAGAAGGATGGAGAGAGCAAAGATATATGAAGGAAGGACCATGCACGCCACTTGATACAATTCGTATTAACTTTACCTGTAGGACTATGATAAGATAAAAAGATGCAGTGCACCTTTTGGGCACCTAATAGGTTGTCAATGCCAGCAGGCTCTTTTCTGTGGTGAACTTTTTTTATCAGTGAACTGAGGTGGAAGCATAAGATACAGAAATGCATTCCACATTTTGGATATTGTATTTTGACACTTGACTACTGACTTCAGCAAGGGTTATGCCAAATTCATACAACCTGACCCTCCTCAATAATCTCCCCAGTCACAGAGTCTCACTGTTAAATTGTGACACTGGAAGATGTCAAAGACAATTTCACAGTATATGGAATCACCAATGAATCCCCTGAACACATTATAAAGAAACATAGAAAGAAAAGATGATTTTTGGTTTTTTTACAGAACCAGATTTCTTGAATCCCAGGTGATGTAAAAGATAAGGAACTTCATGGAAAAGTCATCTTCCTATACAAGACTATTATTTGTACTACAGCAACTGAATTCTTTCTGCAGAGTTCTGAATGCTGGTGTCTAGAAAAAAAGAAACGTAAAACTCTCCTTGGGACTGATGTTTGTATGGGGTATCATTTCACAAATTCAAAATGAGAACCAGCTCAAGATTAGTTCATAACAATGGTAAATCATTTGAACATTCAAATAATTTAAATAATAAATAAATTCAAATAATTTGAATTTGCATGTCATTAAAGAGCACTTCAACTATTTCACAATACACAAACTTAGAGGGAAAATTTAACACAAAAATATAATTTTTTCCCCCATTTGAATTATTTAGTCTTCCCCCAATACTGGTTCTCCAGTTTTTCCTGGTCCCTGAGCTAGGTATTCCATATACAATCAGGTCTCCAAAAAACAAACACAAAAATTTAGAAAGAAGTCCCTCAAAATAAATATATATAACTTTAAGCAAATTAGAGTGGAAAAGAATACACGTAATGTTTCCTAATCTCACTTCTTTTCTCTTTCTTTATAAATCAAATACATCATAATTTGGGACCATGAAAATTATTTTTTGAAAGAAGAGCAGAAGACATGAATCAAAATTTCAGTCACACTTTGGCTTTAGAAATATCTAGAAATTGCTCATATTCATATACAATTTTCTTTTTATTTGGTGATGGAACAGGACAGGAATTGAGAGGAAGAATAATTTTTAGAACTAGATTTAAAAACCTTTTTTTTAAAACTATAAATTGCTTATTATAATTTCCAGTGTATCCTCTATAATGAGGCCTTTCTCCTGAACTACCTGTTCACAATGCAAAATTAACAAAAGCAATTGTTTGAAGAATTGGGACCTAAATTCTTCCAATAAATTTTTGCGCTTTTAGTTGCATTCATGTTTACATCTTTATAACATAAAGAGGTTCAGAATCTAGCAGAAAGAAAAAAAGCAGCAGTAAAAGAGAATGAATGCACACAAAATGCACACCGTAACAATAGATGCTAAATTTAACAGATAACTTCCAATTCTCCCAGCAAAAATTAAAAGCATAAGCAATCCTGAAGAAAGCTGGCAAAAGTCACACATAACTAGACAGAAAGTATTGAAGAAAGGTTGCCTTTTGAGTTGTATCTGTTTTACAAAAGCCAGTTCTTTGCTTGAAGAAAAATGTAGATTTCTTAACTGAAAACTCCCTTCATCCTCCTCACATGCATACTCCTTATGTGAATACACCTTGGATATTTCTCAAGTTTTCCATGTTCTTTTCATTTTCTTAATGAAAAGCCTGCAGTGAGTTACGGGCTTGTCTCCTCTGAAAGGCAACTACCATCTGTAAAACACCACTAAGAACTGAAGAAACACTTTAATTCCTCTTTCTCCCCTAGAAAAGGTGGCTGCACTACACTACAGAGATCTGGGGGAAGGAAGCTACAGCATTCAGGATCTTCAGAATACATGGATTTATTATTCTGCTCAACTTGCAAAGAAGGCAAGAAAAGGTAAGGGTCGCTGCTTTCCAGTCTTCATTTGCACCTATTAAAGAGCAGAGAAAATTTCTGGACTTGTGTTCAAGGTATAAATACATATCTTTTAAATTTCACAGTCCTCTGGAAAGCTGAACTATATTCTCCTGTAATGTAAGAAAAAATAAGTTATTCAAAGATAACCATTAAAATTTTACTGAAACTCCTCGGCTAGGTAATTTCACTGTATCCTGTTCTCTTTCTTCCAATGTTGACTGCAAAACTTTTGTCTGGCTCTTTATGTATGATGATGAACACTCTTGATTACAGTCTCTTATCAGAAAGGATTTAAGCACAGCTTTGCTCTAACCTTAACAGTAAAGTGTTTGTGATTTCCCCCACAGCACAGGGAACATTTCAGTTCAGTGGTTTAGTTCATTGGGTGATCAAAGACATGCCTATGAGATAACACAGCACAGTGGCCTGTACAAAAATCACCCAGCACAGCATCACTCACTTTGTTAGAGGGCAGGGAAAGCAGCTGAAAGGCTTCTGCCTGAGGTGCTTCTGTATGGCATCACCTAAGGCTGTGCTTTGCAAGCCTGTAATCACAGACTTGTCCCCTCACACTGGTGAAGGACGCAAAAGCTCTTGGTTTGAGCTCAAGCTGTCCCCCAAAAGCAAGACAGACGAAGGATTTTTTTCCTTAATGCCCACCAAATATTTATTGAGTAGCTGGGTATAAGTAAAAGCTGCATCAAACATTAAAGGCAGTGGGTTATGTAGCATAACACACTGTTCTGATAGCATATGAAATGTAAGGCTCAACTCAGAACTCATAGATGTTTGTGTGTCTTTGCAGATGCATGTACACATATGTGTGTGGTGGGATGCTCACACACGCTTTGGTGGGGTTTTTCTTGAATCCACGTAGCTGGGAAGGTAGAGTGTGTTTATGTGTAGGAGGGAGCATGGATGGGTTGCTGTTTGTAGATGTATGTGTGCAATTTTGTGTGGGTATAGGGGTATACATGTTTGTAACACTGCGTGGAGGTTCATGTGTCAGTGGAGAGATGCAGAGCTACACGTCTGTAGGTGAGATTGTGAAATTATTTGGGTGATTGTGTGAGCGTGTGAGGGGGTTGGTGTGCCCAGATGTGTAAGTGCACGTCTGTGGAGTGAGCGTGGGGGAGATGTGCAGAGGCCTGTGTCCACCTAGGGGTGTGTGGTGCAGCACCAAGGAATTAAGTGTGCGTGTATAGATGTGGGTATCTCAGGAAGGTGCAAAGGCGTGTGTGCAGATGGGAAAGCACCAGGGGATCTGTGCTGTTGTGTCTGCAGGTAAGAAGATGGCAGAGGTGTGGGAGTGTGTGTGCAAGTGCACACACAACATAAGACAAGCACAAGTAACAGCATTTTACAGAACATTTGTGATTGGTGTTAATAGATGCATTATTTACAGTGAAGAGTACCAGATTTACCACTACAAAAAGAGTATCACTAGATAATAGTGCAGCTTCTTTCACATGGAAGGCAGGTGGTAATACTGCACACTAGATCAAATGAACACTTAGCCCTATGTCTAAAAATAGTCAAAATCAGGTTCATATATGACACTTCTCTTTAAGTCTTCCACCTTCAAACTCTTTTCAGTCTCAGAAGCTCCCTGAGGTGGATGCATTCTCAGTAACCCTCAAGCGATTTCTCATCCATAACCTTGACCAAAGCTTCATTTGAAGCTCCATTCTGGCAAACAACATTCCCAACATCACTTGACACTTTTTCAACAGAGGTTGCAACCTCTACTGCCAGATGTGTGAAGATTCATCTCCTGCTTGGTACGAGCTACTTCCTAACAGGTTCCTTTATTTGATGCCTCTCAGATATTCTGAGCCTAGAATATATACAGAAAAACTCTACAAAATTCAAGAAGTGGGTATATGGTCAATGCAATTTTGATAGTGTGATTATAGAAACCATACCTTTAAGCTGCTTTTGTAAATGAAATATTTACAGATACTATGTTCTCAAACAAAAGAAGTGTGTATAAAAGAAAACCACACAACTACTGCTATATGCCTTACAGCGCTTCACGAAAACTAGAGGAGGTGAGATATCTTCATGTGATCTGAAGTGAAAACTAGATTTACTTCTGTTTCAGTATGAGAGGAAAACCTTTTAACTAAATCCCAGGCAAAGAGTCAAAAAATACATTAAAATACAAAAAATACACTAAGATACTGAAAACACACTGTGCAGTATCCTGGTGATATCCATACTCCTCACAAGCATGGCGTATCTCAAAGTCCATAATGATTCAAATATGGAACAGTAACACTGAAAACTTGAATGTAATAAAATAACAAGCAATTTTTAGCAAAAAAACCCAAAACAAAACAAAAAAACATCTCCCCCCCATCCGCCTTTGGTCTGATTCCTGGCGCCACTGGTTGAACAAGGAACCACAAGCACAGCATATTTACAGCAAGCTTTCCCGATTGCATTGCAAGAGCCAAGAACATTTTCTGCAAACTGAGGCTTCAATCTACCCCACACACTACATATTGCAGCTATATGCCTTTAATAAAGCTTCACATTCACATTTTTATTTTTCTCGTTACATTGTTTATATTACCCTGCATTAATTTCCTCTTTGTAAAATCCCCTAAACTGCTCATAAAACTGCCATAAAAAGAAGTAAAATGATACAGCTCAGAGATCAAGGAAGAGAAGTGGGAATATTTTTCACTGAAGATGTAAAGAACACAAAAGAAAAATAATGTATCACTGACTCTTGTACAAGTCCTGTCAGCAGATAAAATCGTGGGCTATTTCATCCCAGTATTCATTCCAAAATGGTACATGATAGTGTTTGAGAGCATGTAATCATATTTCAGAAGGCATTTCTGAGCATAGAAATACAGGTATGCATGATCCTCATGAAAGTACAGTAGGAACAGGAAAACCATATGCAACCAAATTTCGGTATCACATGTTTGAAAATCAAGTCAGACATCCTGAGCTGTCTTGACAGCCACAAAGCTGTATCCCTATGTACACTGTACACTGAGACAAAGTCACTCACATGGAAAATGAGGTAAGGTGTTAGTAAATAGCATTTTGAAAAATAACTGCCACAATCAAAAAAGAAATTCAAGAAGAGAAAAAAAATGTAAAACTAGATTTATTATAAAGGAATAAATATGCAGGCCAGAGAGACAGCTGTGCTCATACAGCTATTCCATACAGATATTTATCTTTAAATCCCTATTTTCATAAATCTTCCTGCGTTTAAAAAAAAAAAAAAAAAAAAACAAAAAGGATTAAGCTGATAACAA
>VWYP01023610.1:55446-69215 GCA_013400435.1 Pycnonotus jocosus | reverse complement strand
AAAAAAAAAAAAAAGCTAAAAGGCTTAAGCTGATGACAAGCCCACTTGGCAGGAGCTACTATAAATATTGCAAAGTTTCCATTTCTTTCTCTTAAAAAAAAAAAAAAAAAAGACACAAATATAGTCCTTTTATGTTCCCATTTAAGTAATCACTTCCAGGTTCCATACAGAACCATCCGCATGAGTAAGACTTAAAGTCTGCTATTATGAACAGAAAGGATAAAACAGCCCTTTGGCAGAAGTATTATTTTCATATAGTTAAGTCTTTTGGATTTCTACCACTTCCCTTGTTGGCTTCCATTCTTCCATCCACCCCTACCTGCACACAGGACCTTTAACTTGCCCTGCCCAGCAACTTCCCTCCAAAGAGTACATCAGGGGAGAGAAAAAAAAGTGGTTAAAAAAACTCCAATCAACTTTGCTTTCTGATATTCTGTAACAAACAAGCCACAAAGGAACTTTGAGTCTGCAGAACACAGTAAACATATTACTGTTTATGCCCTGGAAGTGTTCTATCTCCTGCCCAGAAGGGAAGCTGCACACACTGGAGCTCCACCTACGCTGCTCTGGCTTAGCTGATTCTCCTTGGCTGGCAAGTCACCATAGGCATTTCATAGGAACATTTAAAATCATACCCCAGAAAACTGTTAATCATAATATGGTAACTGAAAACTCATCATAGAAATAAATCATACAATCTGAACCACAGCAGACATTTAAGAGCCAATAATCATCAAAATAACTTACTACCAAAGTTCCAGCTTCTGCCTCTGTGCTGACTTAGGCTAAATTAAGCCGCTGGATTCCCCGATAATAACTGTTTTGCAGAAAACAAAACTAACATTAAAAAAATTAACTGGAGTTCACTCCATAATTGTAGATGTTAATTTCAAAACTAATGGTGTTGCACACCTCCACTTTTGAATAATCAGTGGGACACATTCTAAGGAGTCCTTAGTTTTGCAAAGCTACTTCATGAAAATGGGTTCCTACGAAGCATCCTACCGAGTATCAAAAATAACTAGATTCTTCACACAAAATATTGTCTGAGAATCACAGGAGGGACAACTGGGAGAGTAACAAGGCAACATGCTAAATAATTGAGATGTTTATATAGAAATATCAGAAATACAGAGAATGAACAGGAAGAACACTAAACTCTTTAGAACCAACAGAAATTGATTCTACCTTTAGATAGATTCTAAATCTACCTCACAAAGACTGAGGATAAATCACAAAGCTGGAATTGGTATGGAAGGGTGAAATAAGTGAAGACAAAACACAGAAGGTCTTATATTGTTAATCAAGAATGTATACACTTGCTCTAAAGTTCAGGATGAGCTGAGAAGCAAATTACTGAGTATCATTGAGCAAATATGAACTGCAAAAAGAGTGAGGTCAATCACATGTTCTTGAAAACCTGCTACAGATCACTTAACAGAGACGGGAATGCATCATGCTTATCCCTTAACTAACTAGAAGCATCATCTAGAATAAAAGAGATGATAGTGTGGGGTCTGCACAGAAAAATCCATGGGTGGGGAGGAAAACAGACAGAAAAGAATATACAGATAATCCAACATAATTTTTGAGGAGATTTCTGAGGTGAGGTTGACTTAAATCTGAATAAAAGAGAGAGGAGTCAAGAAACAGAAGTCAAACTAGTGGTTGTAATATGACAAATTCTTTATTCTGTGGAGTCAAAAACCCAAGATTGACAGATATATTAAACTTCTCTTAAAAATTAAAAATAAAAAAAATTAAATAACCCAAATCCCAAACTGACCTCCAAAATGGACACAATACGGAATGTTGCATTCAAAACCACATACAACAACATTCTAAGGATACTGGTAAGTGCCTGACGGTGAAACTCTTGAACACAAAGAAGACAGAATTTGTCCCAAAATGGAAGAAACAAGAAGCACAGTATGGGACCAATGCAGCTATGTAGGGTCTCTCTATCATCAGGAAATACAAAAGAAATATTCTTTTTAGAATTCAGAAATAAAGGCCTCTGATGAATGATTAGTCATAATATAGAGGAATTATATAAACACATATGGGTAAAATCAGAAAGGCCAAAGCATACAATGAGTTAGAGTCAGCATGGATACAAAAAGACAGTAAAAACATGTTCTCTATAAACAGTATGTTTAAAGAAAATATAAAAATTAAGGTCCTGACTTAAGTGGGAAAGAAAACAAACACAAGAATAAAGACGCAGAAGTTGCTCTCTCAAACTGAGTCAGTTTCTTACTCAGTTTTTAAAAACTAATTGTGACCTGTATTTTGAACTAAGGAATACGACCAAAAGCTTGAATAAGCAAATGCTATAAAAAGTTATTTTCAGGTCATTATCAGTATCTGATCTGTCATGCCTTATCCTACCAGATTCTTTCCTAAAAAAAGATGAGGGCAATGCCCCCAGGTTGCCACCTCATACACTGGGTATGTCCTCACAAGGCAGGACCATGTGTGTGCGTACAAGGTGAGAAAAGCAGCAGCTGCCTCTTTAGACAGGGCTATGAGGCTGCCAGAATGTAAAAGGCAGGTCTGAATGGCAGCCATGCTATGTACCTTTTGTAGCACAGCTTCTGACTTTGTCTCCAAAACAGGCAGTAGGAACATAAGCAAGGAGGTAAGTTAGGTGGACTCACAGCAAACTGAAAAACTGTCTGCTCAAAGAGTAATTCTGGCTGCTGCAGAAACTAGAAGGTAGGTTGTAAATGCTTAAGATTTAAAAACCCAATAACTTTTACTAAATTATCATACTGGGGTATCTGGGTGGATTACTTGTTCTACTAGATGCTTACGAGAACTGGAAATAATTACTCCCCTGATTAAATGCCAAGGTTCTTGTCTGACCTTAGAAACCAGGAGAGGATATGCTATTCTGACGACAGGTGAGCAAAGGAACACAGTTTCTTCACTGCAGATTGTCAGGTCTTGCTTTGAAGTACACAAAGAGTGATTAGGACATGAGCCTGAACAACATCGCTGCTTGTCTGTTTTAAACTCTCCTTTTTCCTAAACTTTTAATTACTTCTTTGTAGTTTTTATCTTACACCTGAAATTTTTGCAAAGGACCGACAATATTTTTAACATTTCATTTTAAAAGAAGGTGTTTAAGTTTCTAATATTTCAAAAGTTCCTTCCTAGAAAAAT
Organism: Pycnonotus jocosus; assembly: GCA_013400435.1. Classification (NCBI taxonomy): domain Eukaryota; kingdom Metazoa; phylum Chordata; class Aves; order Passeriformes; family Pycnonotidae; genus Pycnonotus; species Pycnonotus jocosus. The sequence goes on along the minus strand of VWYP01023610.1, from coordinate 66,047 downwards.
CCTAGCTAATTATTATCCCAACCTTCTCTTTTCAGATACAAGCTTGAAAGAAATGAAACAGCTACTTAGGTTTTTCTTAAAATTGATGGAAGAAAGAGAAAAGATATAGACAAAAATTGCTAGACATGAAATAGCCATCACATGGGCAAAGGAAAAGGCAGGAAAAGGAAGGTAACAGAAAGAGAAGGACTGAACTATGGATACTTTGAGAGACCTGTGGAACTGCCAGCGCTGAGATATCACTTCCCGTTCCTGGAGAAAAGCACTCTGATAGACGACTTTCATTCAAAAGACATAAGCAAAGCAATCAGTAAAAGGGTCTTTGTGCTGCCTGAAGAGAAGTGAAACACTTTAAAACAATAAGAACAAACTGGAATGTCTCCTTCTCATGTCTGAAGACAGTGACCTTCTTGTATAGACTTTCTTGATTTACCATGCTTGAATTCAGCTTTAATAGCTGTTAAAGAGGTGCTGTCAAAAGGTGTCTTTTCCAATAGGCAATAATCTGTTGTCTCTTCTATTCCCTCTCCCTACCTAAAAGAGCAAAACTAATATGCATTTGTCGCCTGTAGACACCCACTGAGCCTAGATTAGGCCTGAAGTCTTACTGGCAGGAGATGAAAGTAAAATCTGGTCACAGTCCAGAGGCTGATTTAATCTGGGAGAAGAGAGCAGAGCTAAATGAGCATGTTAATTCCAGAACTTAGTTTTCTCTGTTCATCTTTGAAAAGAGGTGAGGCTGGAAGAAGATGGGTGAATATACTGCAAAAAAAAAATGCTTAAGCACACAAATCGATTTTCAGAAAGAGCATTCAGTCTTAAACTGCAGCCTTGCACAGACTAGGGAAAAGTGAAAACACACTAAGTCTCTTCTTACCTGAAAATGCAGAGGTGGAATATTAGTGTCTTCAATGCAGATTTCTTCACTAACAAAGAAAATTATACATCAAGATAATACAGTAATACAGTAAACAGCAGCACAACAGAAATTAAGTAACTGTCATTGACTTCTATATAAGTGGTTATAAATTTGCAACATTGAGTTATATAATTAAATAGGAAAAAAACAGTATCTAAAGGTACTTGACCTGTACTTATATTAACATGCATCACTCTGGTGTTTTGGTTGCCTCTCCAAAAATCTTGAAAACCTTGAAAAAATTAACTTTCACTACCATAGCAAAGATGATATGATTATTATAGAGGCATTATCCGCCCCAAAAAAAAAGTTAAACCTGGGATGGTTTAAGTTCCATCATATCTTTCTGTTAACAGAAGTTCTCTTTCAACAGGACTAGTCTATCAAAACTACCTGTTTTGTACATCAGAGGCCTCCACAATCTAGTTAATACTTCTGTATTTTCCATACTAACAATAAAATCAAACAGCAGTTGCCAAAAAAAAAATAAAAAAATCCACGTTCCTGCTATGCTGCTACTTAACCTTAGGAAACTTCTTCTAAGTGATCCAAACATGAAGAAATCCATACAGTTTTTGTACTCCCAAGCACACTTTTTTCATGTCTAATTGATCAGTGGGTGGTCCAGCTACATGATGGCACATTCCACAAGAGTCTGGTGGACAGACAGAACAGGAAGCACATGACCTGACACCCACCATTCACTGTTTTTTATACAATTAATTTCTCTCAGTTGCTGACATATCTCTTATAAAGTTTTCCAAGAGTTTTCTTTGGAAACCAGTGAGATTTTTTAGAAGGACATGGATCTCAATCTGAAAACATTTCACTGAAGTGTATCTATTTCTAAGAAATGCAGATTGAAATACAAACCTTCCATGGATCTGAGGACAGGAAACCTTTCCCCCCCCAAAAAAATTATTGTTCTCATATGATGAGCTACCCACATCCATCCACTTTAAAATTACTTCCAGTAGAAGAATTTCAGTACAGATCTAATTCATCATTAAGAAACGTTCAGTAGGAAAATTCTACTATTCACCCAGAAGGGAGGGGTGTCCATAAATGTGTGGGTGTTACATGGAAGTAATCATTATGCTTTGCTTGTTTCAAGTTACTGGCTTTTAGCCCAGATTTTCTACCCATCTAATTTGTCAAAGTGGCTAATTATCTCACTGTCATGAGCACTTAATAAACATTAGAATAATTGCTTTCTGCAGAGTGGGTAACCCTGAAATGATGACATACTCTCTTTCCTCCTCCAAAATGAATCCATTACTTATCATTTTGTCTGGTTATATCTGATAGCACCATGTAGTTCAAACTACAAATCTCCAAACCACAGGGTCTGTGCTAGACATTTAAAAGCACATTTCCCTTCTTAATCAAAAAATTAACTCTGTAGACTGGCTATGCATTGCAGAAATAAGCAAAGTTCGGGGGTTTTAAATCATCTCTATATTTACTGCCCATACATATGGAGATATCTCATCTTCTAAATGTGGTGAAGATGAAGGTTACTAAGCTACTATCCTTACAGTAGCTATGCCATTAAAGAATGATGCCAGTGTAAGAACACATATAAGAAATCCAACCTTAAACCCACCAAACTCTGTCCAGTTCTGGAATAGTGTACAACCACATTACTGTTGCTGTCAGGCAGCAATGCTGCTATGCCTGGCCACCAGTGCTAAAGCTGTGCCTCACCTCTACTACGCAGGCTTGTCTAGCCTTGGCTTCTGCAGCCGCTCAGAGCTGGGCAGGAGCTGAAGTTGATTCTGTCTCACCAGAAGCAATTCTCCTTCTCTGCAGCAATGAGCCAGCAAAGACATTGTGCAGCTGAGTAAGCCATCATGCAGTTTTTCCACTTCTGGTGATGAGCAGCTGAAACTTAAGTTAAGTTAATGGTGAGCTGTAGAATCCCACAGCCCATGGAGAAAAACATACCCCAAAGTCACCACCAGGACATCTTGGGGAAGAAGACAACCTTATTCCCTTTGCTCACAAGGGAAACGATCTGCTTGGGACTGGGAACCAGTTAACAACAGACGCAGGAGAAGGAAAAGACGGAATAAGACTTAATTTTCTATCAACTTCCTTCCAGAAACTCATTCACCTCCAGGTAAAAGGTTAAATTTTTTCAGGCTTACTATGGCAAGTCCAAATGAAATTCCCATTACCTCAGTTCTAGGTCATACAGTCCTGAACTTCAGGGGAAAGAGGCCAGCTACCCTCCTAACCACCCCAAAACAAAATCAGGGTCTCTCTTCTTTTTTTTGTTTTTTTTAGGTTTTGTTGTTGTTGTTGTTTTGTTTTGTTTTTGTTTGTTGGTTTGGTTTGGGTTTTGTTGTTGTTGTTGCTTTTTAGGCCATTTCTGTGTGTACACATTGAGCGAAAGATAAGCAGAAAAGGTTTCTTCTCCCAAAACTGACTTATTATACTCTATTGGATCATAACAGTAACTGAGAAAACAGTTAAAAAGAAATCCTGACAGTTAAAAAGAAATTGTGAACTGAAGTACTTCCTCCCTGTATAAAAATCAAGAACGAAGTCAAGCAAAATGCTGCCATAGTGACAGAAAATCTATCACTGCCATCAGCACAGTAGATACTGTAATTGCTGCCTTGTCAGGAAGCCAGGTGAAAGATGAACCATAAGGAAGATAAAATCAGCTCAGGTGGATGACAGAATTACAAGTGTAGGGTGTTATTGCTGGAGGAAGAAAGAACCATCTCTGATGTTAAACTTCCAGGAGGTGAGATGGCAGATGAATTATATCATGACATGTTCAACCAGACCAGCCCATCTTGCATCCAAGCAAGATTCACCATATAAACTCTCAGGAACTAACAATTTGCTACTCTTGCTATAAGAAGAAAAGACTGAATGTACCAAAGCATTTCTTCTGAAGCCAAAGATAAAGTTAAAAATACTGAAAAAACAATATCTAACCTGTCTCACCCATGCTTTTTTGGAAAAAACTTTCTGATATGTAAATTAATAATGAATTGCAACATCCTGCTGTGAGATGTGTACCAAACACCTATAACAGAGTACAAACGAGAATAACCAAGAAAAAGGTATCAATAGTGGTCCTCACAATTAGCCTTGTGCTAGTCACACTTCAGAGTTTCAAAAATGCCCACATGATAATCCAGATTTACACATTCATGAGTAGAAACAGAGATTATTTCTCAAAGGAATTTTAAGGTAATGTTTGCAATATGCTCTTGGACTCAGTCTGTAATTTCTAACAGTACATTAGCTCATACTGTGTTGAGAAACACTGTTTAGTTCTCCTCACAGCATTAGGAGCTGATAAAGCCCTGGTACAGACTAACAATCCTCTATGGCCTGGGCCACAATGTATCTCTATCAAATGCTGTTGATATATATAAAGAGAAAAAATGTGTAAGAGATGTATTTATTCCTATTTAAATTTCTAAATAGTTTAAGTACAAAGAATGCAGCCAAACCTGCATACAAAAAGACTTTAGAATCTGTAATTTACTCAGCTGTTCCTTCATTTGATACCTGGAAACAGTTTTTCTTTGATAGAAATTATTTTAAACTTCAAATAAGTTAGAAACTTATTTCAAACTTTTAAAATCAGCAGGACACAAGATTTTTCTAAATTACAAAAAAAACCCCAATCAAACATGAAAGTTGTATCATAGTTTGTCAGAAGACACTCTTTTGGTAGAAGGATGGAATAACCCAACAGTTGTTGGCTTACATTTCCTCTTCATTTTTTAATGTTCTCCCATAAATTTTTATCCAGTGTGTTACTGCCTGAAAAGAACTTCAAATAGGTGAAAGCTGACAGCAAGAGTGGAGTTTTCTCTGCCAGGAGTATACATTAAAAAATAAAAAATTCTGCAAGCACGCTATGCCGTTTAAAATGAGACTCTAAGGCACCACAAGAAGAAACCTTTTATAAATCAAGGGCACACTGTATACAGTAATTCACTTACAGTCTTGAAGAGAGAGATTGTTAAAATCTACTAATCCATTTTTGGCATGAACTGCAAACAGGCGATATAGTTTACAAATACAGATTATAAGCACTGTTGCTAAAGCTGCCATTCTTGTGATCTCAGGCAAACTCTAAAGCATGTTGCTTCCTTTCTGAAAAGCTTAAACATGTTTCCTCCCCCCGCACACCCTTAGTCTGGACAGTTGAATCATTCTCACAGCAGATAAATCTTTCTGACTGCTGATTATTCTGACGGGGGGAAAAAAAAGCCACTTTGTGTGACAGGGTCCCTTTTGTTTCACTGCAGGCACAACAATCTGTTTTCTATTGAACAGAGGTTTTCGTTCCCCCTCCACAACATTCTTCTTTAATTATGATAAAAGACAGTAACTTAATCAGGCATAAATCCTGTTCAAGCAAACACATGAAAATAAAGGGGTTAACTCTGGAGGCAAAAAGCTAGACATGTGACTTCTCAATTACAACTGTAGATAATAAACCACTAAAGCACTGACAAGTGAAAATTTGTTTTTTCCTCGGATTTGCACCAGTATCACTAGAGAAATTAATTAAACCCACAATCATGTTTATTTTTGTTTAACAAGATTGCCTACAATATAGCTATTTGGTTTTAAAATTATCTTGAGTTTTACTCCAACAGCATAACCATATACACAGCTGCTCCCAGAGGAAAACATTTTCTTGTTTTGACCAGCACCTCAATATGCCAAGAAAGCCGGTTACAAATTAAGATATTGGGACTGATACTAAGATATGGGACTGATTCCTTGTCTGACACACGTAATACATATGTACATGAAGACTAGGATCAGCATCCTCAGAGTACAGTCTGTGTTGTCACTCATTGCCAAGTCCATGAATAGGCACAATAAACTGCAGCTTTAACTTGGTTTACTTGTTGGAATGAAAACACAGCTCAACTGCAGCAGGACTGTTCTCTAGACACAGCTACTTTCCAAGATGTGAATAGGCTGCCTCTGTTTTAACCCACTACAATGAAGCATGTTGAAGCAGGAGTCCACCTCCACTCATGTTCTCGAGGAACTGATTATTGCAATAATCCCAGTGACTCACCTCTTAGGAGCCTGAACGTGGTGGAAGAGGGAGAATATGGTTTCAGCAGAGCAAAGTGAGAGGATACACCAACAGACCTGGTGTGCAAGGAAGGCTGGAAGTAGGGACAGCCAAACAGGAGGTGTAAGAAAGGCATGGAGCAATATGTGACAAACTACGGAGTTAGGACATTTTCAGGAAGAAGGAACAAGGTGTTGTTATATAGAAAGAGGGAGATAGCATGGGAATGAAATTTGAGAGCTGAAATTTAGAAGTCACTGGAAACAGGAATAGGGTGTACCCAACATATTCCACGTGAACAGACATTGGATCTTTCTGAGCAGAAAAGGCCAGAGATAGTCTGCTGGCCCTGAGGACAAATGAAAACACTAGTGGTCATGTCCTTGTATCTGCAATTTCTCTTCTCACCCCCAAAGAGGCTGGCCTCATCAAAGCTAAGCCTGGGAACATACACATGCTCATTCTCCTCATCTTGCTACTGCAGCACCGCAGTTAGACCCACAGACCAGAACCACAGCAGAAAGCTCCCCAGTAAACTACAGACTGGTGTCTAAGATTCAAACAGATCCTCTGTAGTTTATAGTAAGAATGTAGTCCAAGCTGCTGGAGGTCAAAGGGGCTAGGGAAAGACAACAGGGACAAAAAGCACTGAGGATGACCTGAGAGCCCAGGAAGTTCCCTAAAAATGAATGGGAGGATTAGACACAAAGGCTTTGGTGGACAAAATAAGTGGATTGCATAGATTTATGCACCAAGGACACTGGACAGACCCTGCAAAACACAGAAGTGTTTCACCCCTCCTATAAGCAGCAATAATTGCTGATACCAATGCAAGTCCACAATCATCACACTGAGATTCCATTTTGAGCCTCTCAAGTCATGTCTGGTTTGTAGCCAGTACCTTCTTCGCTTAACTAGCAGGGAGACAGTTTCTGAGACTTCAATCTCACCATTACAAAATAGGTTTAGTTATTTAGTTAAAAACATTTCTGAATAAAACATTCCACTTTCAAATTATATTGTATAAACTCTTTGGTTGGATGTGGGGGGTGGGGTTGGTGGGTTTTTTTGTTTGTCGGTTTGGGGTTTTTATTTGTTTGGTGGGGTTTGTGTGGTGGTGCAGGTTTTTTTAGTTGGTTGGTTGGTTGGTTGGTTGGGTTTTAGGGGTTTTTTGCTGGTTGGTTGGTTTGGGTTTTTCTTCCCTGATCAGTCTGGAGTGCATTATTTCAGGCAGCATGGAACTGCCTCTGGCTATAGTTACAGAGTAGACTTTAAATGAAAACTGGTGTTGGTCTGCATAATATTTGGTGCACCTGGGGAAAAATATTTATCCAAGGAACAGCCAGATCTCTGGCCACCAAACTTGAGGACTCACTCATATTATTTTCAATGGAATCTTTGAACATACCAACAGGTACTTGTGGCATTTAAGCAGGTTTCTTACCTTTGAAATATATGAACAAAAATTAGCAAAAGAAATATCGCACTGAATTAACGATTAAGATATCACACAATGTGATCAAATTTGCTACACAGTCACTGTCATAAGTATGTATTTTCAATATGACTTTTACAATTACCATTTACACTTGTAAACATCACACATGTAATTAGTTTTACCCTATTAGGCATTTAGTGCCTTTAAAAATGTGAACACGTATTTAGGGTTTTCATATCTTATTACAAATCTAGTCTTTTAAAAAGTCCTATCCTGACTTACTCAAGCATATCAGTGGGGTTTTTTTTCCAGTACAAGGATTCGTGATAAAGCATATCAGCTTTGCAGTAACTCAACACCCAAATGCTGGACTTTTTGGGTGTGTGACATTGTACAGAATCAAGAACAGAATCAGCATGCTTCCTTATGAGGAAAGCAGACACTTTAAAATACCAACATTCTTTGTTTATACGGAAAGATTAATATATAAACTAACTTACATTCCTACGCTCCATGCAGTCCCAACTTCTCCCTGTTCATATTAATGTGTTCCTTCCCCTATTACAATATTTGAGGCACTGGGGAAGTTTCAGTTAACATCAACTATATGTGAACCATTTCAAGTACAGTTCACCATCTATTTTTTCTTTCCTGGAGTAAAATAAAATATGACAGCCACTTCAAATACATACAGAGCTAAATTAAAATTTATGTTGTCCCTCCCCCATCATGTTGAAAGAGCTCTCTTTGTAAAAGAACTCTACTGAAGAAAGCGTCTGCTGCACAAATGCATTTAGTTACCTTCCTAATCCTGAGATAATTAAAACTGCTAAGGTAATAAGGTACTAAGTCTGTAAAGAGTTTATTGCAGAAATGCTCTGTGCATTCTGAACAGCATCTACAAAGTTTCCATTGACATGCACAGGGGTTTTTTTCCTAGTAAAACAAAAGTACTTTTTCTCAACAAGAGCAAAAGTGGAATTGCCGACGGAATCACAATTTATGCACTAGAGCACAGCTGCCTCAAGCCACGTCAAAAAGCATCCTCAGCACATCATCAGCACTGCCCTCCTCTTTAGCCACACGCTCCTTGGAGTAATTGCTTTCTGAAACAGCTCAGACTATAAATCACCTCTGACAAATTGACTTTCATTTTGTCTCCTAAAGTAATAAGACCAGAGATGCCACTTAAAATTACATTAAAGAGATTATTTCTTGTTCCCCAGGGACCACATTGCCTGGACTAGGCCAAATGCAGTATACAAGCCATCTTTTCCTACTTTCTGACATGCAATTTATTTTACACCCATAGGTAACCCAAGCTGAAGCAGAAGAAAATTGCAATGGACACGTGAAAAGGTAGACCAATAACATTTCTGCTGTGAAAACCATCACAAAAGCCCACTAAAAACATTCTTAAGTTTCAGGGGACAAACACAAAAATGAAAAGTCATAATTACTCTGAGGAAACTTGGTGCAGCAGCAGGTCTATTCTGAGATCATCTGAATGAACGCAATTTTCCAGAACTTGCAATGTCAAGAATGAGAATTTTTTCACTTTACCATTTACACTGTTAACTGAAACACATCCTAAGTGCCAGAAATTAACAGTGCATAATGAGAATACAAAATTCTAAGAAAGAATATTTCTTTCCAATTTCAGTTCCAATTTAGAAAAATTTGTAAACGCTACTACATTAATGAAAATCCTTTCAGACCAATCTATCTCAAAGTATTTTACCCATTTATATGCATCCACAGTGATTTATAGAAGCCTAAAATAAGACAAAGTGGGCACTCTAAATCTTGGTTGATTTTTTCAGTGACAATGCTTTACTGATTGATATTTTTCAAGATGAGGGAGCTGCAGGGCTAGACAACACAGTGAGAAGCAGAACTATTTTTTCCACCTCTCTCCAGTGAATTTGTATTATGGGATCACTGATGAAGGTTTTGTAGCTGAGCAGAATTCTATGAGTCTTTTTCATCATTTATGATGTGGCAGAAGACACTGTGTTTGGTATATGCTTGGATCAAAACACAAAGCATCAACTTACAGTTCCTGCTCTTTAGTTCCCTTTAATTTCAGAGCCTGTCAGCAGAAGAAGGATTCACATGTTGGCTACTTGCATAAAAGTGATATTACACAGTCCAGAAGCATCAAGTTAGAAAAAGTAAGGAGATGCTCATGAACAATCTTTGATAACTCACTAGGCTAACAAAGTATTAGCAGATGAACACATCAAAGATAGTGAAAACTCAGATTTCAACCTCTCTCACCTGTGAGTGGAAAACTATTGCATATATATGATTTTATCTTTCATGGAAATGCACTAGAAAACATTTAGCAGAAACACTACAGAAATGACGAGAGCTACAAAGTCAAGGCGACTATTTCACCACCTTACTTTACCCCTCGGTTTTGCTCAAAGGTTGAGACTTATCCCTGAGCAGATTTATCAACAATCATCAATTAACACATCACCACACCAGGCCAGATGCATAAAAAACATTGTTTACAGTAGACAGATGAAACGCTGGATTTCAAGCGAAAGGGAGCAATGGCTAAACCTTGCAAGTCTGAACCAAACACTGCTGAAGATTCATTCTCAAAAATAATCGGGACAGAAATGTTCTTGAATATCCCTACTGTTTTTAATTCTTCCATCCTACTTCTTACATCTTGCCATAACTGTTTCTGAAAAAAGAACGGTCCAGTATTAACAGTCTGTTTTGCTATTTCTTATTACAAATTTCTGTCTGCTACTTTTTGAAATTCTTGGTCAACTGGGAAAGAAATATTACAATTGCATTTAGACCTGTTATTACCCTTATTTGTTGAGAAATTGTTGGATTAGAAGCAAAGAAAGGTTGCTTGGGGTTTTTTACTGCCTTAATGATTTATTTGGCAGAAGAAAGAAGCCTTGACTGTTGGCAGTGAAGAACACACTTAGAGATCCGTGACTGGGCCAAGAGAGTCACTTCTAGTGCAATAATGGAAAACATAAATGCATTGTTGAAAAAAACCAAAAAGCAACCAAAGGGAAAAAAAAACCCAAACAAGCTCCAGTTTCTTAAAAGAGGGAATCACATGATCTTCTCGTTTAGAAATTCTTTACATCAATTAAAAAATTAAGAATAACCAACATCCTATCTAAGCCCAGAAAATATGG
>VWYP01023610.1:37364-52616 GCA_013400435.1 Pycnonotus jocosus | reverse complement strand
TTGGAAAACATTTTTTCCAAGTGATCATGAGCAGAATGTTGCATTTAAATATTGGATTCACTGAGACACTACTTAAGAAAAACAGTGCAGCAATGAGTGAATGTAAGAAGTTGTTCTGTTACTGAGGAACAGACATAGACCAAAGTCTTCAAAGTATACGAAAACAGAAGAAAAATTATGTGCACTGACATTCTGAAGGCATTAAATTTGACAGAATTGAATACACTAGCTGTCTTAGCTAATAAGAAAATATTGAAAAGTACATTTAACAGAAACTGATTTGTTTTCTGGTTTGCTGTTTTCCATAGTATTCTAATTTACACAGAAATCCATGATCTTCCTAGGATGATCAACTATGCTTCCCTATTCAGCAAAAAACACCTGTAGAAACTTTTAATTCTGAACTTAGGCTAAAGCTTGGTTACAACCCTTTGGAACAACCAGCATTAAATGTGGCCTTTTTAGTAATAAATAAAAATGCTTTAATTTTCTTATTAATTGTTATTTGGTTTTGTTGTTTTGTTTTGCTTTATGTTAGCTGATAGCTGTATTTAAGGAACAAATATTAAAAAAGGAGTGATTTGCTGGGAATAAAATCCCCCAGGATGGTTAAAGAATTGAAAGCAGATGCAAAATCAAAGGTAACACCTCTATTGCAATCACAGGTCAGTGCTAGTTCTTCTAATTTTCCTACAAAAAGTATGTTTTGAATAATACTACTCATGGCTTCTTTTAAAGAGATATTTGTTTCTGACAGCTGCTTTCATTTTACATACAGGAATATTAAAGTCTTTTATTATTACAGAGCACGCATAATTACAAAAAAATTTAACATTTGTTTTCAGATGGTCCCCAGATTTCCCCCATCCATCTCCATCATCTCCACTACCATGCTATTTTCGTGTAAGAGGCAAATAAATACTACACCATATAATTTAAAATAGACTGAGTTTAAATTATACTAACTTGAAAGCATGTCTTTAAAAACAAAAAAAGTTATTTTAATCCTGCTGCAATTCTGTTTTTCTTTAGACTTAGAATTGATTAAAACAAAACAACACTCTGTCCAACTGCATTCTTGCCATGATTTTCTCATCCTTCCATTATCATCCTAAAATACCATACTCTTACAATATAGAATTCTTTAATCAGCCCTGACACGCATCTACTTTTACTTGGCCCAGCCCCAGCAAACACAGTTGTGCTCTACTACACATCATTTCTCTCCATAACCTGTTTTCCTTTGGGTAACATACTTCATTTCAAACCTCCAGGCTTCTGTAAGGGTTAAATTAGAGCCCAGGTAACTACACATAAGCCGAATTCTGGTTTCATTCAGAAATACTGCTCTCATTCAATCTGAATTTTGGTCAAACCAGCTGCAAAACCAAGCTTTAGTCTGCGTAATCAGTTGCTATAGCCTGTTACTGAAATCTTTGTTGTTTTTAAAGTAACTTAAGAGTATGTTATAGGATCAATTATTTTTCAAGATCACCAACTGTTATGCAGTATTTAACAAGAAGTATTACAAAAGAAATAGATAAAATATAAGTCTAAATATTACTTCTGCTACAAGTATCACCATTTGAGATCTCAGCTCAACACCACCAGTAGAAAACACAGATAATTTTCCAGTACCACATCACTGGCAAATCAAAAGATTCACATATTTTTTCTAGCAATGCTAATGTACCATGGAGTCACTGAATCACTAAAGTAGGAAGAGATCGTCAAGGTCATTGCGTCCAACTCTTAACCCAGCACTGCCAAGACCACCACTAAACTATGTCCCTAAGTGGCACATCTACACGTCTTTTAAATACCTCCATGAACGGCCACTCACTGTGCAGAAGCACATCCTTTTAGAAAGCAAGCATGCTGCCACTGAAGGAAAAACAAAAAAAGGAAAAAAACAAAAAATAAAGAAATACCTTTTCAGAGAATAGGAATACTTAAGCCTATGCTACTTTCCTACACCAATAGGTTTGAACCAAAATCCATTAAAATGAGTCACTCTTCCTGTGACTTTAAATGAAGTGCCTGTAGTCGTAGCAACATATTAAATTATGTGAAATTTTTGGGCTCTGGTTTTCCTCCTACAAACTGAAACTCTGAACACGAAACTATAACTTCATATTAGAGCTCACTGTTCTGGAGGAGAGTACTGATCACACATCTATTTTGTACATGGACTTTTCAGATGGAACAGAAATGTCCTCTTCTACCATCTCCTCCTCTCTTTCTGGAAAGCTGTTCTATTGAACATTCACCTGTTCTGATTTAATAATATTGTGCTGTTTCATACTCAGATTCCACCAAGATATAAAGATAAAAACACATCACAATAGCTACAAGACTCAGAGAAACACTCTACCGAAGAGATTCTGACAATACCTGGTCAAAGTCAGAACAGGCCTAAACAACTGCCCTGGTGTCTGGAAAAAAAAAAAAAACAAAAACAAACGACCAAAATAACCCCAAAAACCCAAACCTAAAACACCAAAACACACAAGACCAAGCACAATGGAATTAAGAATTAAACTTAGCAGTTCTTTAGGAACTTGGATAGGAGCAGACTATGATGTGATCCTGCCTTTATATAGTCCTTCACATTATTCCACAAAAGTGCTCTAGTTTGGAGCACATAAACAATCCATATCTTCAGCAGGTCAAATGCTGAAAATCCAATGGATGTTTACTGTCGTGAATACACATTGTGTTACTAATCCTTTTTTGCTCTACACCATAATGTTTTGATTACTATATTAGGCATCAGATTTACATAGGAACTCTGATTTTTACAAACAATACATAATTCTATTTCTGCATAAAAAACATGGATTTGAAATTTTCTTAAATTCTTGATCCATCTCAGAAGCAATGCTCACGCAGTAGTTTTGTGCTTAGAAAAAAAGTGGGTTTAGAGTTTACTCATGCTAACACACATACAACACCTTCCTCCTGTGATGCAGGGCTAGGGGAAGAATAGTAATTCCCTAAGAATTGTACAAATCAATAAACTGAACGTCTCTTGTATAACTGTATTTTGAGCTATGTTTTCCAACAAAATATATGCGAATCATGAGAGAAAACTAAATCCTTTTTCTAAGGCTCTAGAGCCTGAAGTCCTTAAAGCATGTAGCTAATATGCTTAGGGCTGTACGTTGCTTCTGCAACAAAAGATGAAATGCATTAGCCACAGGAAGGAGTATGCACATCTCATGAATAATGCAACAGACAGATAAAACTGACTCTACACACTGTTGACAGGGGAGGCAGAAACCCCCTCCAGCAACAGGGATGGAAACAAGGAGCTCTTGTTTTTGAGTTGCACGTGTGCTTTCTAAAGGTCTTCCTCCTCCTGGATGGCAAGTCACACATGGCCTGTACAGGTGGTGCCTCATTTGCACAGCAGAGCGAGCAGCTAGCTGAACAAACAGAGCAGCATTGAGTCATGTCACACAGCCTGGTCAGGTTGGGACACATTCATTGCCTCACGCAGTTTTTGTATCCAAGAACAGGAGACATAGCTCACCATTCCTTTTATGTGCAGCATGACTTGCACCACTTTCAAAGACAGAGTACCTTCAATATTTGGCAAGCCAAACTTTAGTCAGGTGCTGAATGGAAATCTCTTTTGATCACAGCCTTTCCATAGGACATCATAGATTGTCCTTAAAAAAAAAAAAGAAAAGAAGAAAACTGCTCTTTGCCTTGACAAGTCAATAAAAACAATCCTACTTCTGATACCGTTAAGCAACTGGAAATTAATTCATTTTCATTTGATTACATAAACAGATCAAGGCACACTTCCATTCTTTTTGTTTAGGAAAATCTTTAATGCTTTGTTTGCTTTGTTGTCAAAGATAACATTTTTTCACTCAGGTTAAAGATAAACCTTATGGCTCTTGCTCAGATAAATTATCAGAATTCCAAGCCTGATGTCTGACCCTAATCAGCAGGACCAGCCAAGGGACTTGGATGTATAACTTTCTTGAGCCAATTTATGCTAACTTTTGCTACAGATTTTATATAAAAGGAAAGGTCAACAAAGGCAAGAATAAAAGGTGCATTATATTTGCTCTGAGCTAAATGAGACTTGCTAAGAATTCTGTTTAAAACACCTTCAAAGCAGAACAAGAAAACTTTTAATACATAAGAATGTGAAATATAAAAGAAACTAAAGTTTGCAATACAATAGGTAATGATCATGGATTTAAAAAAAAGAGAGAAAAGGTACTTACATTAAGCTAAAAAATGTTTTGTTGTTCTGTTAAATATTTTCTGTACTACAGTCAGGAATGCAATAAGGAGGTTATGAACCCAAGATCATCCTCCCTGTAAGATGTTTAAATCCCAGGACGAGAGTCTGGCCTCAGACTGGCAGTCAGCATGAATCATCATGAATTCCGAACACCTCACTTGAAAACAAAACTTTGCTTCCAGATTTTTGACAAGCTTTTTCCTTATTTTGTAGTCTGTTTTGAAGGGAGGGTATGCTCATCATCTGAAGGCTTAGCTAGACCCAGAGAAGATCTCAGAGAAATGCCATGAAACATCCTTGCTTTAAGTTTACATGGCCACCTACATTCTTTTTCCATTTTCAAGTGATCCTCAGGAAAAACAACAAAACACAATTGGATTAATTTAGACCTAATGTTAGAGAAACATTAATCTATTTCATTCCCTCATGACCCTATATAATTCATCAACAATGTTCCAAGAGGTGATGGAAGAATCTTGTTCTTCAAAACCATCCAGCTCACTGTATGTATTGCTCAAACCAAAAAACAGTGAAAGAAAAGTCTGAGCTTGCAGAAAATGTGCTAAATGTCTTTCTCTGAGGCTTTCTTTAGAATGTAAGGTACTAGGTATCTACATATAAAGACTCTTGAGTTCCCAGAAACTTCAACAACAAAACTAATAACTGGTAACTAACAATTAGAAAAAGTAATTCAGTCTGGAAGTCACAGGTAAAGCCTTGCAGAACAAGCACTAAAAACAGTTCAACTCAAGTAAGACTCAGCCTGAAAAACCAATCACATGGTGTCACAGTAATCTGAGAAGCCCAGGAAATGCCAGAGTTGTCAGGCCACCACCTTCTCAATAACATTTCACCCAAATTAGAAACTGGATACACTAGGTCACTAGCTGGCAAAACTCCCAGCCTCAAATGATGGCCTGTCAAACAAGAGAGAAGGGCACTCTTCCATCTCCTGCACTACTAACAGGAGAGCCTGACAGTCTCTGCGGAGTAGAATCTGCCCTTCGCCACAAAAACACCACAGCAATATATTTTGTTTTCTGTAGAGTACTGCACACCTCAGCAAATCAAGTTCTTCAGAATTCATAGAATTCTTCTTTTCAAATTGTCTCACCGCTGTGGTGATGGACAACTTGATCTATTTGCTGTGTAATACACTGCACTAAAACTGTAAGTTGCAGCCAGAAGTTCATCCAGAGAAAACAAACCTGATTATCATGGTGATAAAAACCTGACAGTAAATCTGCTGTTAAGCATCTCTTGGGTGTTGATCCCCTCATAAGATAAAAATAATAAGAATGGGGGAAGATAGTGGAAAATGGAGCAATAATAAATGGTCAATCACTCTTTTTCTAATGAAATTCGTGGAACAAGAAAAGCAGCTGATTTTAAAATCATCATGAACCATCAATGTTCCTTTGCTCACTTGCATCCCTTTTCTTCCCAGCTCTGAAGACAGGCCACAGCTACAAGAGCTTCATGCACACACATGATGTGAAACACAGTGCCACGGCCACACATCAATACCCAGTACATCTGTATTTCAGCTGGGTCTTGGAATGTTTATGTGGCCCATTGTGGCAATGGCAATCCCACAGCCCTGATTCACCAGATGGAGGTGTGTGTGATCTCTCTGCATCACGAGGAATGAATGTTCTGCAGAAAACACTGTGGCTGTCAGTACATTGAGTCAGCAGAGCACAGCATTTGATGGACATCTTCATTTCTTCCCTGCCCAAGAACCTTTCCAAAAGATTAAAAAAATACATAGGACCAGTGCATATCTAGTCTGACCCCGACATTGAATTAAAGCACCCTGAAAGGCACATCAGAAGACCAGAAGGGACACAGGTGTCCTGAAATGTGTTTGCTGCTATGTGCAATAAACAACCATTGAAGGCAACAAAGCAAAAGGAAAAGGCAACAAAATTTGCACTGCTGAAAATTCAGATAATCTTAACTAGGGTATGGTCTATTTCTACTTAAGGAAAATGGGATGTCAAAAATAGACTATAAATGAGACTATAAAATGAGACTATAAAGCTTTCTAGAACAGGGATTCTCCTGAAATGCTATTTTGCACAGACACAGTTCCCACACACTTCAAGTCAAACATTTACTACACAGCTGAGAGAAATGAAACACTGACAGAACTCACGAAAAAGAACCTCTTAAATTCTTTCCAAAGGTCACCTATATGGACTAAATGTCAATCACACCATTGTTCTGATAATCAGTAGTGTAAAAATGACCAGAAAAAAATAAAAGAGCGAGATCCTAACTCACTCTCTCTCTAAAATGAAAACCAAAACCTCCTTTTCCTAAAGATTGACTAATTCTTGAAATCTATCAAGACAAATCAATCAGAATACCTCTTTTTGGGAATATTTACTAGGGTTCTTTTCCCAGACAAGCTGAAATTACCACACTCAGTACAGTAGAAAATTGTCAGATTTAAATATGTAGCACAGACTTTCAAAAAATTCCTTTACTTTTGTAGGTTTGGGGTTTTTTTTTCCTTTTGGATATAACCATAGTATCTACTAGAGACTGCACATAAAGCAGAATTGATAGAAGTATAAGACAGACTCATACGCAATCATTAACTCCTTTCAATACCAGTAACATGCCAAAAACTCATGACCTGTACAAAAGGTTAAATAAAATACTTAAGTTATTCTCATGGTTATTCTCTATGTAGTAAGTCTCAGTGAAATTACAGAAATGGCACATGCTTAGGTGCAGTTTTTGGCATCTAGAGATCTGCTTTTGGGATAAACTAACTTCACTGAAGCAGAAGTGGAAGCCAAGGCATTATCTTGCCCAAGCTGATTGAAGAGGCAGACGCACTAGTCTGGCATACCTAAAAACTGACTTTTGATAAAGAAAACCAGGCTGCTGAAGAAGAAGGTGGGGAAAAGTAGAAGGGACTGCATCAAAATGTCATCAGACTAATTCTGCTAAGCAAAACGGAGGTGGTACATACACGGGATTTCTGTCCCAAGATAACCGATCCATTATCACAGGGACAGCTCTGAAGAAGGAAATATCTCTTCATCTAGAACTCTGAAATATGTACAGCATCAAGGACTGGGAAAGAAGAAAGAAGAAAATATTAAGCAATGCTTGAAAATTTAGCTCACAAATGTCAGCAGCTATGACAAGGAGTTGCTGGGCATCTTACTGCAGAATAGCCAGCTCCTCCTCTGAGAGAAGGGGAGCAAGACTGGAAAGTGTGAAGATAAGATTTTGTGTCCCAGTGCTGAAATATGGACCTGATGATAAGGTAAAGAGGTGCCAAAAGGGGCAACAGGTGAGTGAAATCCTTGATGTAGCAGGAGTCAGTGCCTCACAGGCCACCTAGACCCACCTAGCTCACTTTCTCTGCCAGGGGAATCAGGCACCTGTGCGGGCACACATCAAGCTGGCACAGCTGGGCACAGGGCTGTGGGCAGCCCCCACCCCACCCCAGAGCCAGACACCCTTGTCACCCTTGTTTGAGGAAGGGTGCAATCTGAACTGAAGGGGAACTGCAGAACTGCTGTGAAGACAGCAAACCCACCCAAACCTGAGACGGACACCTTCAGATGGACCCTCCTCTCTTTGCAGTGCAGACAGCTGGTGCCACTGCTTGGCCACCTGGTGCTTCTCCAGAAGCTATTCCCAGCCAACACCCACAACAAGGGGCAGAACAAAACCCACCTCTTCAGTCTTTCCAGTCTACACAACACAGGCATCAGAATAACAAAAACCATGCATAAATCAGAAATAAACTGAACGACGGCTAAAGGAACCTTTTTAAAACATAAAGGCAAAAGGCTATGCAGGCAAATGATTGCCCAAAATTTGAAAAAATGTTGTCAAGAATTTACACCTTCACACAATACAAACTTTTCACCCAGTATTTTCAAAACATTATGACAAACAGCTAATCTTAATTACCACTACTCTAGGTTGGTAGACTACAAGCTTCATCACAACATTTAACTTTCATCTCAGAAAAGGCAGCACATACAAAGTAATTTTGTATTTCAAAGACATCTCTTGTCACTCTCCTATAATTAAAAGTGGAGGCCTCTAGAGAGAAATACAGAGAGCCACCTAGGAGACCTTGGAGCCATGAAATAATTTAACTCTTGAAAAGTGTTTAAACAATATTTCAGTGTGAAGAAACAGACATCCTTACTGTACACTACATTCTTGCCATTCCAACCTGTCCACAGGTTCCTGTTCATGTTCTTTTTCCTGTATATACAGAAAGCCTTCTTTCTGGGAATACACATTGCACAGGGACGTTTCAGAGCAAGCTACACTTTCAGATTACATGTCTGAAAGTCTGAATTATTGAAAAAATACTATCCTTTAAGACAGGAAAAAAAATAATAATAAGACCAGGGGAAAGACACAGAGCAGATGGTGTGCAAGGCAAATCAAAATAGCACAAGGGTTATTAAATTGCATCCATTTGGAAATATTAACTGGCCAAGAATCAGCAAGACACGTTTCCAAGTGAGCCCGAATACTCAAGGCTAAAATCCAGGGCCTTGCTGCAAAAGATAGTTGAAAAATATCAATATCAAAACAATGACACTGTAAATACACAAGAAAAAAAAGAATATTCTGTGTTTAATTTATGTGCTTGTCACAGTTACAACAGTATATTGGAACTGAGCCATCTTTCTGATGGGGGAATATGAATACTGACTCCCATGCAGAGTACAATCCTCTACCAAAAATATTCTTCTTGTACATGGTATGTCACAATATGAATAAAGCCATTAAAAATACCTTAAAATTTAAAAAGCGTGTGCTTTTTCTGAAGAAAGATGAAGATGCTCTGTATTTCTGGAGTTACTTAAATTTTACAAGCAATTCCAAACATCCAAGCTGGAAAATTTTGGCCAAATTTGGCCACTGCATACAATGTAAATGCTTCTGAAATTTGCAAAATGCAACAATTACAACAGCACACATTTAATGAAATGCAAAGAAGTCATTATTCCCTTTTGTTCTTAGACTCTGAACTGCACAACTTTACACACTGTCTGCTGATCACAGGAAAAGGGGAGAAGAAAACTCTTCAGAAGTAGATGAGAAGATGACGAGTATAGTAATAAACCTGAAAACATTTTCAAATTTGTCAGCGAAACAGAGGAGCCAGGAGAGCATTTACCTAAATTTTACTGGGAAAACATAATGACAGATTCTGGTGGTCAAGGGCAATCAAAAAAGAGAAGTTGTTTTAAACAGAAAAAGAGTTCTTGAGGTCCAGACAACACTTCTAACAACTCTTTTTCTAATGTAGTTAAAGAATACAACGCAAATAAAAGAAATCACAAAATTATGCTTTGCTTGCTAAAGGGAAAGGGCTTAGGTCAGGTATCAGTAATTACAGCTATATAACCTCATCTTCAAAGCAGTAAACAGTGAAGATCTCCACTCCCCACTGACTCAGAGTATCGTCCCTATTATGCATAGAGAAAAAAGTTAAATGCTGATGGCAATCTCAGGCTGTCAAATCAGTCCTCATGCAATCAAGCATTATGGGTTGAAATTCGACTCATGCTTAATTCAACATATGATTCTTGCAGAGTCAGAAAAAAAGGAAGTGTGAAAGACATTGTAAAGCAGGACTGTCAAGAGAAATGACAAATGCCTTAGTGATATCTGCTTTTTCTTTGGTGATTTAACTCAAATAGCCACAGAAATATTAGCCCTGCTTTGAGGCCTGGATCCCATGAGGCATTGAGGTCTCTTCCAACATTAATTTTCCCCAAATGGTGCATATTTCCACTTCATTTTCCTATTCAGTGTCTAGCCTAACTAATGTTCAATTGTTTTCATTTTCTGCTATTCCTTGCTCTTTATCCATATCAGGACTGAACATCAGCCTCTTTAGGATGTCCATACTGTAAATCCAGTCTGTCAAGAAAAACCCTACAAATAACTATTGGCTGGGCTGTATATTTGACTGCTCCAGCACCCTCAGAATGCCTTCTCTCAGTAAAGATACAAAGATCAACCTGAAGATAAGCAAACTGTTGTAAATTAAAGCAGATTTATGAGCAAAATTTCCAGTGACACTTGTTCCAGTGAGATAAAAAGCAAAGTCAAGTTCTATCAATAGGTATAGAACAATACACTACTAAACTGAGCCAGCAAAAAAAACATTTAGGCAAATGAAAATTTTCAAACTTTAGAGATGACTATGCTTCTTTATATACACTCCTACATATATAAAAATATACATATCCATTAACATATCTATCAGGATAACACAAATTAGACGGACAAAGCAAAATTTTTAACCTTTCTTTCTTTCTAACTGGTTTGCCTTCAGAAAGAATCTCTAGCCTATTAGTAGTCTAAAATAGCCCACCTTTCTGATTTACATCAGGAGAGAAAAAAAAAAAAAAACAAAATCAAACAAAACAAACAAATAAACAAATGCCTGTAAACTATAATCAAGCAATCCAAACAACATAATTCAGCCATCATTTAACTAAAAGTTCATAAAAAGGGTAACTCAAAAGAAAACAAAAACAACAGTATCTTGAAATCCAACAGGAAGCAATTGCAAAGACATGCAAAAGTGCAAGACTAAGTAATTTCCTGTATCTTGGTCAGACACAAGAGGAATGTTGCTATTTACAACCATAATGTTTCAAGGGAAGGACAGTTTGCTTGAACATAGACTTTCTAATCTAAAACATCTTCAAGACAATGAAACATCATCAGTCAAGTCCAAGACAATCTCAATTCTTTAGTAACACCCTCAATGACTGCAAGAGAATCATGCCATTTTATAACACCTGAAGATGAGCATTACAATTTTTGTGGTATTACCTTCTAGCCAGCATCAGCCTTTGCATTCTACAATCATATAAAAAAGAGTAAAGGATGAGGGGGGAAAAAGTAAATGCAGACAAAATGCCCTGGCAATGTTTGGTACTCCAGTGGTCAGCAGTATCTTAAAATTCACTTTGAGAAAATGAGCTGTTCCACATTAAAGATGTGCAGTTTCTCTTGTAAAATAAAATGGGGAAAAAAAATCAACAAAACAAACAATAGACCAAATGAAAACAAACCAAACAAAATGAACAAACCCAAAAAGCCCTATACAAAGTTATTGTAAGCAAGCTCTTTCTACAGCAGCTGTATCTGGATTATCTTTTCTGGTCCCAAAAAAACTCCCCACTACTCAATTTCTTCCTTCAGACCCTTCTCCTATGTCTACAAAAATTGTGGTGTCTTCCAAAGCCTGGAAGCCTGTCCTTTACAAAAAGATTTTAAAAGCCTGTTACTTGAGTGAATGATGCTGTATAGAATAATTAGTAATGGAAATCTGGTAGATGAAGTATTTTAACTTTATCTTTGTGAAGAAGGAAGCTGGAATTGCCATTAAAATAAAAATGCCTTGCCAAATTTGCTTTTTTTTTTTCCCATTCACCGTATTATTTTAAGGACCCATCACAGGAACTTTCTATTCACTGATATAAATTAGAAAAATATTAATTTTCTCTAAAGATATACTAAAAATATGTCACAATGATTCCAAAAGTTAATTATTCAACTGTTCAAGCACATTTTCCTATCTTCTAATAAACCCATTATAGAGATAATGTGAGATGCAGTCACTTAGAACAGCTGTTGGTTTCTGTCCAGTTATGAAATGCCCAGTTTTCTTCTATACTTTCCATTTTAAAAACAGACTTTTATATGTCTCTTTACAATTCTGGTTGATAATAACTTGTTCATGACACTGCTTGTTCATGAAATGCTGTAAAGTATTTGCCATTTATGCTGTGTTATCTGTTCCCTCCTTTTAACAAGTAATCATTAACAATGAACCACAGAAATTAGTCCAAGTTACTTATATGGAGTAGGGTATGTGTATATCAGGATATGTAAATGCAATAAGAGCTTAAATTTTGTATTTCATCGGGATTAAAACATAACCAAACTAGTTACTTGACTACTTGAATCCAAATCAACAACAGGAATTCTCTGACAAATAGCATTTTGATCTTTCTTTATTTTAGCATTTCTTTCTTTATTTTAGCATTTTGATCTCTCATTTTCTCTTCACAGACTTTTGCCATCGTCTCCATTAAACATCATATTAAGTAAATGCACAATCACAATCAGTCTGGTGCCACACATGCACGGACACACTGTACAGAAACTCTTGCTTACACTCAAACTTTTCTGCTCTCAGCACACTTCACACGCCTTCCTTCTGCCTCATTTTTCTCACAAACAAGACTATCTCACTTTCTCGTAAAATTTTAAAATTAAATAGCTTTCGTTATTTTGTTTGCCTTGGCAACAGCAGTTTCAGAATGTGTTACTGATTCTACAAAACAAGATACCACCAACAGCTCTGACTGTGTCAGTGAAATGAGACTCCCTGCCCCGTTTTAGATGCTGAATACTAATGGAGGCAGAAGTAACATAAAAATGCATATCTGGCAAGTGAAATGTTTCTCAGTTCAAAGTTTATAAATATATACTTTGATCATTTAGATCCAATCTTTCATTCAGGTAAAAAAAAAAATTAACACTTTGTGTTCACAAAACAAAATGTTTTTTTACAGAGTTAAAAACTCATCATTACCTTTATCAAAGAGGAATAAATGTTACCTTAATAAAGTTAAATTGTCTACCTTATACAAAAGGTAGAGACTGCTTCCAGAACAGCTGCTCCTTATGCAATTTGTAATGCCACAACATGAAAGACAAATGAGTGTGTTCATCCTTCTAGATGATAACTATTTCAGAAGTAAAACAAAATGGAAAATATGCTCATGAAACCAGATCTTTTAAAGTTCATCCCAGCAGACAGCTGTTTGGGGGAGAAATGGTAGAACAGTCTATGGATTTTTGCACAAACAGTTTTGTGGGATCTTAGGTATGGACTAGTCATGATTCACATTTTTCCTCAACTGAGCAGTCTAATAGAGACATAGTCAAGTTTGTCTTTAAATGGTTCAGGTTCGCTCATTGTTGTCCAGTTTGACAAAACCTTACAGTGAACTACAAACCATTTGAATGCAAAAACACACATCAGTCAGGAAATCAAATCCTCATGAAGACTGACTTTCATTCAGATATTTGTATAATTATACAAATGAAAACATAAAATAAGAGAGTAAAGCAACTATTCTATTCTATGCTACACTCTATAAAGGTCTGCCTGCCTAGATGAAGCCTGAAACAGGGACTCCATGGAAATGGCTGTAAATTAATGTAAATCATGTTAATCAAATACAAGGAAAATTAAGTTTCTGAGAATCCAATCAGAACCATTTCCATAGAGCTGGGGTAGTACTCTAGAGCTAATGAAACATGGCCAATGAATTAGTGATGTAAGTCACTAATTATTCACTTATCATGTAAAGGCTAGTCTATATTTACTGGAAAATTCAATGTATCACAAATCATGCCTGACATGAGGTCTAATGAGACAAAATTGAGGAGAGAAGGGCTCACATACAATTATTTTAGTAAACATGAGAGACACAGAACAAACCAGTGCTACTTCAATGGACATAAATGAAATACCAAACAATGTTGTTTTCAAAACTTTTTACGGTGAAGCAGTGTTCATGTAGAATTCCTTTTTAAAAGACTGTATTTACATTGCATGTCTGGGAAACACACAGAACATGAATACTTCTACTGCCTGTGCCTTCACCACTACGGGTGTAATCATGTTACACACCAATACCTATACAGAAATTAGGGAAATATCTGCTGATAACACTATTATATGGCAGACAAAACAATTCCAAGCAAATATCACAAATACCAGCTTCAAATACTTACAAGGATTTAGCACAGTATTTGATAAGCCAGTAAAACAAATCTTGGGTACCAAAAAAGCGAGCTCAGGAATACATTCTTAGTCTTTTGCTGTGTTTTATGGTCTGTACATACTACAAAAGTATTAACTTGNGAAGGTGGGAGGGAACCACAAACAGTTTTTATACATTAAACATGCACACAAGTAAAAGATGTAATGATTTTCACTGTTTCACAACTATGGTTTTGACATGCAGAAAAACAAAGCATTTTTGATCTTTTTTTCCCCTAAACAAGCAGAGNTTTAGCACAGTATTTGATAAGCCAGTAAAACAAATCTTGGGTACCAAAAAAGCGAGCTCAGGAATACATTCTTAGTCTTTTGCTGTGTTTTATGGTCTGTACATACTACAAAAGTATTAACTTGGTTTCTAAATGAAAAAAAAAAAAATCCCTCCCTTGGATAGCTACTTATGATATTAATTTATATGAAATGCTTTTTCTATAGCAGAGGTCAAATTACTGAAGTTTTGAGCACTTCCAGACACTCTACATATTTAGGGGGTTACAAAAAGATTAAAATTGTTGCAGTCAACTTTGACATAATTTGAAGTTGAACTGCTTTATTTGCTAGTTAAGTAGCCTTTTGCCCCACTCTGGAGAGTAAATTCACTACAGAGCAGAAAATTCTTACCACTTCATAAATATCTTGTTAACAGCTAAACTATGACCTGGATAAGACACTTCATCATGAAAAAAGAACATTAAGTCAATTGAACTCATTTTTGTTAAGGCAGCAAAACAAACTGTAGCCTTTTCAGGAGGGAGGACAACCATAATGGTGAAGAGAATGATGACTAATTGTATAAATGAAAGTACTGGCTTTTTTCTCTTGGGACTCAGGAAAGATCCTTTCCAAATTCTGGTTTTAAATTAAAGACATTTGGAGGTCTCAAATCTTGTCCCTTTTGGACATATATCTAAATCCCTAAACCACCACATATTTTGTAAAAACTTGGCAGTCTCTGCACAGAAAAGCCTAGGACTGCCCCAACTGACTCAGAATTACCAAAGACAGTGGTTTCATCAGTTCAAGTGGAAAAAGAAAGAAAGCAAGGAAAGAAAGGAAACAAGAAGAAAAAAGGAAAGCAGGAAAAGAAAGGATAAAAAAATGGAAAAGGAGG
>VWYP01023610.1:0-37041 GCA_013400435.1 Pycnonotus jocosus | reverse complement strand
CTTCCTTCACACCTCTATTCACTTTGAGTGTTTCAAATTCAGCATGGTATTTGAAATATGGCCTGGCCATCACAACAGACTCAATTGCACTTCCCTTCTTATTCCTAAGTAAAGCTTGCTATACAAGCAGGGTGAAAAACTTGGTCATTGTTACACTGTATGTCCTGAAGAAGTAACCACAGTGTAAGGCAGGACTTTCCCAAAGACAGCTCTGCAGCCATGGTGGTGGTGAAGCAGCTGAAGTTTCTAATGTGCCACTCCATATTCATGAGCACATTGAACTCTCCTAAACTTGCTGTCACATATTCTTACAACCCTAACCTCATTTCTACACCCCACAGACATTTATTTTCCTCATAAATTGGACTACAGTCCAGACACTCTGCTCAGACATGTCTATCCACACCAGCCTGTTCCCATACCACTCTTTACTAGCTTTAGTCTTCTATTTCACGTTAATATAAGTGCAGGTGCTGATACCAGCAGCTTCTCAACAAACACGAGTTACAAAGGAGCATGTTAATTTCTCCATAAAACCATATCTTTGGAGCAATTTTTCCTATCTACTGTCCAGAAACTTCTTTTTCCAGACAGGTAGGAGCGCCCACCATGGATCAGTGAAGTACTTCCTATCATTAGTAGGCAACCACAGCATGTCTGTGAATTCCTAAGATCAAATAGGCAAAGAATTAGTCAGAAAGAAAACCAAACAACAAAACACGCAAATGTCAGAATAAACATGCTATACAGAAAAATGTTAAATCAAAGAACAGAAAAATAAGATGAAGGAAGAGGATGGGATGATGATGAGGAAATGAGGAGAACCCTGTAGAGATAATGACAACTACACCTACTTATTCTTAAATCAGTTCTACTATTTTAAACCCATAACTTATTTCATGTAAATATTAATGCTTAGAATGATTTTATATCATATGTTTCCAAAGCTAGAGTAAATTAGTTCATCGCCTTGGCCTTATAGCATGCAACTACTCACTCAACATGGGACTTTGAAGAGTAAAAGAGGTAGGAATACATTACCTAGTGTGAGATTAAAGGGTGCAATTTTAATCCATGAAATTGATGCAGGCATGATATTAAGTGTGAGACAGAAAAAACTGTCATTTGCAAAGTTTTCTATGGGCTTTATCTAAACTCAGAAAAAAAAAAAATCACTTTCCAAAAACCGGCAGGCATAAACTCTCTGCCTCTCAAATTGATGAATGTGGTACAATATGGAAATGTACCTTACCGGAGCAAAAGAAATGAAAGTTAAAGAAAGACAAGTTATTTAAGAAGAAACCACAGAAGCAGATACACATGTTACAAGAGTTTCTGCTGCTGGAAGTTTAGCTTCTGAGGACCCTAACACAACATCTAATGTCCTCTATGGAATGATAGTCTGAGGTGCTAATCAGGAGGGAGCCCTTCCCTATGACATTCTCACAGGTGAAACATGAAATTTTATATAGAGGCAAATGACGGCTCCTTAGAACACTATTAGAGTTAAGTCTCAGTGGTTAACTGGAACAATGGAGCTTCACAAGTTTCAGTGCTATGGATATCTGCCTTACTGACCTCCACAGGCAACACCAAGCCGTTAGGTGCTGCCAACATTCTGGTCTTAGTAAATGGAATCAAATACCAGCAAAAAATAGTATGGAAAGGGTGGGAATAAAGACAGACAACAGAGTGAAGACAGGCAGAAAGTTTCCTGCTTAAACCATTTCACTGGTACCAAACAGCGACTTGGCAACAATTCTTTGTCCAAGACCTGGAGTGGATCAGAACTTGAGACTTGAGCAAGGCCACTCTGCCACAAAACAGTTAGACTCCAATTTGGGAAATAAAACATCATCCAGCAAATATAGGAAACAATCATCTTCCTCCAGCTGGTCCTGGTACAGCATAAGCTAGAATGTACCAGTTTTGGTTAGCACACTTCAAGAGAGATGTTTTGGAGAAGGTCCAGCAGAGAAGAATGAGCACAACCATGACATTCAGAAAACATGACATAAGACTAAAAGCTGAGAAAACAGCCATCGTGAATGGGGTGTTGAGGGAGAATTATCTACAAGGAGACAAGATCATGTTTGGGAAGTATTTCTGTAAAAGTTTGAGGAACTACTTTAGAAACCACAAAAATAAAATCAAGTACAAAAAAGGTAGAGGAATAAATTGTAACAGGAAGTAATGCACTTGGATTGCAAGCAAGTGTAAGTACTCACTAACTCTGCATGCCAGCCTGTGGAAGTCACTGAATCCCTGCTCTTGTCACCTCTGAAGAACAGGCTATGCCAGCTAAAATTGATTCTGTCCTGAAGAACAAATGATCCAACCTCACAAAGTCCTTTTAGATATCTTTTCCCCCAATCGTACTGGGGTTAGAGAAGACCTTGATCTTCCTAGAAAATATAACGGAGGTAAAGGCACTTGAAAAATTTCTACAGAGCTTAATGCCACAGTATTGAGGTTTGATTTTTGTCTATTTCTAGAAATGATAAAATCACATGCCAGTCTGATCTAGTACAAGTAAAGATGACATTGTAAGTATTTCACTGATCATTAAGGCCTCGTCTGCAGAAAGAAAACTGCATCCAGTTTACTCTTCAGTTTCACACTGAACAAAGACTTTCTAATAATTCCCTCTGTGGACATAGTAAGTGTTCAGTCAATGTGAGATAACGTTTTCCAGGTTTTGTAATTCTGAAAATATGCTATAAATCAACATCTTTGTTTTTGCAGTCCTTTCCTACATAAACACATCATCGTCAAGTTCCAGAATCAAAGCTGCTCTGGACTTCAAATCTGGCCTTTGGATTACAGACCAGTGTAACTTCTGAAACCTGTCTTTCCTAACTCTGCATGCTCTTGACTTTGACTAGCATGATCCACTTCAAAACATTTTCTGCATGTGATATGTTCTTAAATAAAACACTAACACTAATGATGACAACACTAGAGTCATCATTAACCACCACTATAACTACAATTTTTAAAACATTGTTTTTATGTTTAAGCCCATCCTTCAACTACTGAGTTCCTAGGGTATCATAAATTATTTTAATTTCCCACTCCCCAGATATGCTCTTGTCTTTGACTAGCATGATCCACTTCAAAACATTTTCTGCATGTGATATGTTCTTAAATAAAACACTAGCAAGAATAAGTGTATTTTTCTCAAGAGCAACATTATCCAAAAGTTTGCCAGACATGAAACTTGAAAGAACCATGGTTGGGGTTTTTCTGCCCCTTTGAAAACCACAGTATCATGAACTTTGTAACAGTTTCTCTACCACCTCTGTTAGAGAACAGATTTCTGAATCATATTTCTACACTGACCCAGAGAAAAAAAAAAAGGTAAATGTGAGACCAGCTATAGAAAAGCAGCTTGAATCACTATCTGTAATTTCAGTTATAAACATCCAAATTCACTGAGTTTGCAAAACCAAGTCTAAAGAACAGACTCACCCCTTCAAGGTATTTATTAAATAATGCTTCTGGTCTGGCTGGAAATACTTTAAAAAAAACATCCCAATTTGTTGTATTAAATTGTTTCCAGGCAGAACTAGGAAGGACAGTTATTTTTAAAATTGAAACAACAGCAGATATGTTTTTCTCTTGTAGGTTTGGTTCAGATCCTATTCAAGCTTGCAATTTTAACTACATACTACCACTTTTTCCTTTGTAAGGTATTCTGGTCTACCATGAAAGGAGTCATCATTAACCACCACTATAACTACAATTTTTAAAACATTGTTTTTATGTTTAAGCCCATCCTTCAACTACTGAGTTCCTAGGGTATCATAAATTATTTTAATTTCCCACTCCCCAGTAAAGAAAATTCTTATGTGAGTGCAGTCCTCTGGGTTTCTCTGACATAGACTCTTCCCTTGTTTTCTTTTCAACTTCCTGAAAGAAATGTTTCGCATCTACTCAAAAGAAGCATGATCTGTATTTCTGCACAGGAAGTTGTACAGATAGATGCTACAAGATTCTTGGTATTTTCAACTTACAGAATATTCAGAAACTTTGATAGGCCTTTAGAATTTTCACAGAACTTGGATTCTATCCATTTCCTTGTTCACTGAACTGAAAAAAACTCCATTATTTTATTAAGACCTTTAATTTCAAGGATCATCTATTCTTAACCTATAATACAATGAAAAACTCACTGGACTCCTAAAATGCAGTTTAAGCAACAACTGCTGAAGATTCAAAACTTCTGCCACAAAGACAAACCGTTTGTGGTCACAATCTGACAACTAACCAAACACCTGTTTGCAGACGAGACTTCTGAGGTGGGTGAGAACTTTCTTATATAAACAGCACAGGTTCAGCTTCACTCTGCACAAACCAAATCTTAGACCGACATCAATTACAACAATATTGTGGAATTGTCTCTAAAATTTCTAGCTCACACAACTGTGTTGATACTTTTGCATATCCAATTTTCTGTCTCCAGGAATAAAGTTCCATGGCAATTTATGCTGCTCTGCCAGGGCTGCCATGTGCTCATCCTCCCAGCCATCTATCGTCTTTCCCCACAACACTGCTGGTGGATCCATGGGACTGGAGGGAAGCCAATTCAGGGAGCTTGGCCAGAACTGGGTTGGATCCTGCAGGTTTAATTTTTGTCCAGCCAGCTCTCTGATATGTAGTTTCCATAGTTTCGTATTACTTGACAAATATACATCAGGGCAGCACATGTCAAGAGGACATTTTATTAAAAAAATGTGTCTCTAGTTTGTCAGTAAAATGTGGAAACCAGCACATATTTAGAATCACAACAGAATTGTTACTGCCTGAAATAAAAGGGTACATATTATATTTGGGTTCTCTGTCTGCAGCCTTCACTTGCCTATTTATACTTTTGGATTTTTAAGAAGGGATAAATTTTGTTATATACAGAAACACTGCTGCAATGTTACTAGCTCTAGTGCTATTACTGGACTTTTTCTACAATTCTGCTGTGTCACTTTTCCAAACTAGAAACAAGCACAGCAAAACCATTTGTTAATTTATCTTCCAGAATACATGCTCTCTCATTTTAAGCATAAAAATAATCTCAGCATTCTCTTTACATCCTGTAACTTCTTCCCAAACTGTAAGATGATGAACTAATCAATTGATAGTTTCATGTATGATTCAACTAGACACTTGTGTATATTCCTTTGAAAAGTAAGCCTTCAGAATTTTTGAACTCTCACAGAATTTACCTTTTCTTTATACTACCAGTCAAGTGATGCTTCTTATATAGACAATACCATGGGGGAAAAAAAATAATGTTAAACTGTGAAAAGCAAGGAAAGTATTTTATAGAAACTACTGAACCTTGAAAATATACTTACCAGATGAGCTGTTAAATGAACACCCTAGAGCAGTTCTGATGAAGACAAGTGGCAAGGGATGAAGACAATTAACCTGGAGTTACAGAATTAAATGTTTATGCCATTCAAAGGAAGTCCAAAAAAGGAAATACAAGACAGAAATCTAAGTTTAGCAGAGGTTTCGCAAGTATGACAATATACATATAATATAAATAAATAAAAATAATATCTGAATAGAAATTTCAGATATCCCATGTGATATTGATGGATTGCTGAGGGGAAAAAAATGGCCGATTGTGGATCCAATTTAGTTTCCTGATTCAGCTACTCACACTTTAAAATCATACTCTGGCAAACTGTGACCCCCCAACACTTCCCCATTAATTTTACCTTGCTGTATCTGCATGCTGTACCCAGACAAGAAACCTTCCTGTTGCTGCAATAAAAATCATTACAGTAGAAGAAAAAAAATGCCTTATCTCTTGTGCTAATTCTCTGTCCATGTATTCTTCCACTTTTTTCTCTACAGTTACTTTCCAGTGGAAAATCAGCTTCCTGATTTAACTAAATAAACCGAGATCTACAGGTATTTGTGAAACTACCTCACCAACCACACAGCCTTCTCTTTGGCAGATGCCAGTGAACTCTGCTCCAGACTCAGAGGGACAGGCATGCTCATTCTTTGTAATAATGTGATAACCTTCCTCTCCCTCAGCTCCTATATCCCTCTTCTTCACCATCAAAGACAGGCACATGTTATAGCAAAACCAGAAGGCACCAATGTACAGGAAGGCTAAATCAATCAGCACAGAGGAGTATGCTCCCTGTGCCTTGTGAAGCAGCACACACTACTGCTGATGCATGTGCACAGTGGCTCAAGGAGGTCCACACAGCCTGAACTAACACCAACTCAGAAGGATGGAAAGGTCTGTAGGATGCTCACACAGGGTCTTCAGTGCTGGTTGAATTAATTTGCTCATGCCCATCACAGTAACAGCACACTACTTAGTGAAATATATTTCTATTGTGATTTCTTGTTCTCACTGATACTACAATGCAGATTTGTTTGCATCCTTAATCGAAAGCTTTTGCCTACTGCCATCTAAAAGACAAAGTCACAATTTTTAGCTAAGAGATCATCTTTTGACTTTTTGAAAAGTATATTTTATGGCCTGGAAAATCATGTACAACCATTTTCTGTTTTTTAAAAAGATCATCAGCTGGCATCACCCGGAAGAGGAAGTCCTTTTCCAAGCTGGCCAAGGAGGACAAACAGATGTCAAGAAAAAAAGCTTGTTTGTGAGTCAAGTCTGTGAAAAACATCAGTAAAACTATCTAGAACTGGATGCTGCAAGTGAACATTGGTGTATGGCAAAGGCCCAGAAAAAGTAAATGCAAAAAGCTGGTAAGGGACGTTTCACTACTTACTAGGTTTAGACAAAACCAAGAGAAAAGACAATAATTCAAATAAAATCCATGTTTATCTCAAATGATTACTAGCAATGCTGTAGCAGTCTTTAGTGGAGTAACAACTAAAAGCGGGATTAACAAACAATGCATCTTTTTTCAGTGCAACAAAATCCTGTCGTTCCTTTTCTTTGAAGCGTTAACTACTTTGTAGTCACTGGATTAGAAGACTTGAGTGCTTGCATGCTTTCCAGACATGCTGAGCCTAATGACAACTTCCTTTATAAAGCAACAGCCTCACAATGAATAAACAAACTTAAATAGCAAACCATTCTTTGCACAGAGAACATAGTGACAGATGCTATAAATTAGATGGAATACTGTAAGTAGCATTTCTTCCTTCTGAGCAATCACACAAGGCAACTGAGAACATCTATAGAAAGAATTCTTATTTTTTTAAAATGAAAGTTTGCTTAATACTTTTTGTCTCCAATGCTAAAAAGATAAATACAAAGGGACCTTTAAAATAAATTCTCTCAATCGGAAGTATGATTAAAAGGTTGAGATGCTGAGTACTTCTAAAAGAGATATTTATTGAATCTAAAACGTGAATTTACGACTCTGAAAATAAGCATGAAAAGGACTCCACAAATCTTCTACACAGAAGATTCTTGTAGCTATCAAACAAAACTCAGTATTTCTTACAATTTTTTCCTTTTACTCTTCTTTCTCACTGGTTGGTGGACTAAGACTGTCAGCTTCTCAATTAGTGGTCAAAGATATTTCCATGCCAATGCCTGAAAGCTATTTACACCTTAGACAAAGTGCAGTGAGTTTAGAAAAAAGATCAGCTTTTCTGCAAACAACTGAAAATTCACTAAACAGGATTAATTTGCCTTGTCTCTCATCTCCTCCTTTTCTTCCAGCATCTTGCATTTCTGTGTTGTTTACAGCAACAAAGAGATTAAGAGAAAAAGTGCAATTCCACTACAAATGCTTACTTTTAATCGAGACACTCAAGGGGAAAAAAATTCATTGTCAACCCCTGACCCAAGGCTAAACATCACTAAACTAACATCTTAATTAATGCTAGAAAGGCTTAAGATTTGACCTAAAAATAGTTAATGTGGTCAATGTTAAAAACTATCTTCAAATTCCTTGTACTCAGAGACGTACTGACTTTTATCACATGTACCTGTGTACAATTTCCAGAGCTGAATCTTTCTTATTAAAGCCAGAATGGAGCTATAGGTAAATCTTATGCGACTTACAACATTTAAGAATTTTACAACTTTCTGTAGTTCAGCATTTAAAGGCATTCAGAAGTAATCCATACTTGTATTAATGCCTCCACAAACATTGTACTCTCAGAAATTAGAGAGGAGTTTCCTTTATGAAGTCAGGTAGAAGTTTACAAACTTCAGAGCTTTCAAAAACATAGGCATGAGTTACCATGATGTTTCCATTCCTAGACATTCTGTTGACAGAGTTTTGGTTGGGTTTTTTTCTAAACGCTGCATTCTGCATATTTCTCAAGTCACATGAGCATTAACTTACAGCTGATTAAATGTTCTTTCCTATTTAATGGCAAGGGGGCAAAAGTCTGTAAACCGAATCCATTTTGCATCACCATTTTCAACGTTGCCTCTCACCTGGCCATATTCTAAAGGTGAACACCGAAAAGGCTGAAATAACATTTTCAAAAATAAACCTTTAAATGAAAGACAGATTAACAAATACTCTGTTTACCATTAAGCAAATCCAATTAAACAGAAGAATACTCCTCAACAATAGAAGTACACAAGAATTTATTGCTGTGATTATGGGCTCTCAACCATTGTGCTGCTTATTCAAAGAAGATGGAGTCTCAAACTTCATGCCTATCGAAGCAGAGTGAATCCACACTTTCTACTGGTTGGGTGGTTGAGACGATTATCACAAGCCTCTTTATGGGGTAGAGATAAAAATAATAATTAAAAAAAATAAAAAACCCAAGGAAGAAAACCCCACCACTGAAATACACTTTTAGTGGTAATCTATGATTTGATACTGCCTCTGAGAAGGTTGAAACTCGACATGTCTCCTGAGAGCATACACAAGTGGACAAGGCAGTGCACTGCCCACAAAAAAAGACGGAGGTACGCTGCTGCCACGCTCCCAGCGCCTTTCCGGCCCTTTTTTCCAGCGCCAGGCGCTCCGCCCGCTCCGCGCCTGGACAGAGGTTCCCGGAGCCCGCACCCCTGCAACCCTCCGGGAAGCTCTGGAAAGGCGGAGCTCTGGGAAGGCCATGGCAGATGCACCAGCGTCGGCGTTGTCGAGCAGCAGCGTGGGGAAAGAGAAGAAAGGAAGGAAAGAAGTTCCTGGGACGCTTGTGCACACCTCCATCCCGCTGCATTCGAAAAACAGATCGAGCTGCTCAGGGTAAAGGGAATAAAGCGGGGACGGGGACAGACAACCCGGCATCTTCTCTCACAGCCGTCAGAGGACGAGCGCCAACCTTCCTGTGGCCCCGAGGGATTCCCGGAGCCCAGGACCTCGCAGGAGGGGCAGAGCAGCGGGGCAGCCTCTTCAAAGAGAGCAATAAAGGCTCTAGGAAAAATAAACGCGACGGGAACTGACCCCAAATCCGCGAGCTGTAACATGCCCGCCTCCTGCTCTCGCCCCGGAAAGCTCCCAGACCTCTAGCTTTCTGCTGACCCTCTCCCTTCATGGCAAGGCAACAAATGGCAAGACCTCGGACCCCGGAGCTGAATAACAGGAAATATAAGCATCTGTCACCTCCCGGGGAGAGCTAAATGGATTAGCGAAAGCAACAAAGGGAAGAAAAGCTCTTTCAAACGTGCAATTGATTAACAAGTCCCCTCTAATCTGCAGCATCACTGTTTTTCCTTAAAGACATCATCGGTCTCCTCCAGCACGTCGGTGCAATTAAGTTAAAGGCAGGAAAGGCGGGGGAGGAAGGCACTGCTAACCCGCCGAGCTCCCGCGCTGCCCGGTGAGGACAGAACGGGAAAGGCTACAAACCTGGCATGGAAATGGTGCAGCCTTGTCATCTGCTCCCTCAGTCCCTGGGCAAAGACTCCCGGGAAGGACTTTGAGAGTGAAGTTTATCTGCTGCAGAGGGGGAGAGGGCAATTTTCCAGAGAATGGCTCCGTGAAAGATCAAAGAGCTGGATCCGGCAGCTCCTACTTCGACGGTGCATTTCACATCCCAGAGAAAACGAAAACGTTAAGCCTCCCCTTTCCTGTTCTGAAAGCACCACACAACTTAGGCGCGAGTGGAGGAGCGAAAAACTTTTTAAAAAAGAAAAAGTTTATGCGGCTTCTTTTACAGTAAGTGTGTCCTACACCATCGTGCCTCTCCAACCCCACACGTTTCTTACTTAAGGTCTCTGTAAATCACGGCGCTACCCTCGGAGATGCCGGACAATCTGGCATTTATTCAGCAGCCGCACCGCTGCTGCCACGGCGCAAGGTCAGATCTTAACAGGGACAGTTTATTCAGCCCTAAAAACAATCGCGGAGCTCGCTGAACCGCTCGTCCTAGCGTTTCCTGAGCCCAGTCTCTGAGGGTCGGCCAGGTACACAGAGAAAATGGGACCTTCTAAAGCCCAAAAACACACATAAAGAAACCCCGCCGAGCCTCCATTAGCTGCAAGCACGGCTGCTGCCCCTCGCCCACTCTACTTTAATCCCCTCCTAGTTCCCGCTGAGATTCTGGCAACACTCAACGTCTCAAATAATAACACATTATTATAACCATTCCGAGGAAAGGGCTGGAGGGGGGGCAGAGTGAAGGAGGAAGCTCCACGCATTGCTATCCACCCTCGGCAATAACAAAACTCCGAACTTTTCCTTTGTTTTCTCCTTCTTTCTCCCTCCACCCTGCCCCGGCTCAGCGGCTACCAACCAGCCTCGGAGCGCCGAACCGGCCGAATGGAGGAACGAAGCGCCTGCCGCCCGAGTGGGGCAGAGGCGCTGGGATGCGCTCGAGGTAAAAGTTTTAGCTGCCCTCGCCTGCTGCCAATCCCCGCCCCCTCTTAAAGAACACAACATCAGGTTTCCATTGTGCCAAGAAGAACCGAGGGGGGAAAAAAAAAAAAAAAGAAAAAAAAAAAAAGAAGAAACAAAAAGTATGGCAGAAAGAAAGCGAGAAAGAAAGCAAGGAAAGGAAATCAAAGAAAGAGGAGAAAAAATTACGAGAAGAAATATAAGAAAAAGTAGCCAACACGAATCACCACCTGGGGATGCTGGCGGCTCCGCCGGTCCCAAATGAATACGCACAATTCTCCTAGGAACAGGAACCGCTTTCCCTGCCTCCCCTCTCCCCACACACCCCTACTCGAAGAGCAGAAGCATCCTCCCCTGCAGCCAGGGGTGCCGCTCCTTTCCTGCGGCTCGGAGTCGAAGGAGCGAGGCGGCCGCCAGCAGGAGCAAGAGACGGCCCGCCGCCCCCCGCCGTCCTGCCGCCGCGGGTTCCATGCTGCCCGCCCGGCCGGCCGCCGCGGCACAGATCCCGCAGGGAGCCGGGGAGCAGCGCCTGCGGGAGGAAAGGGCTCCGGTGGCGCTGCCGCAAATTCGTCCCGGGCACCGCCGCGCCGGCCCTGCGCTCCCGCTAACGGACCGAGCCCGACTGGGGGCGGAGGAAGCTGCGCTCCTTTCCCNTCCCAGGCTGCTCTCCCTTCTCCTCCTCCTCCTCCTCCGCCTCCTCCTTCTCCAGCATCCGAACGTCACCCGGGAGCCGATACAGGGGAGGGGAGCAGCGCCGAGGGGCGGACGGGACAGGGACAGTCCCTTAGCTCCGGCACCCTCTGCCGGGGGCAGCCTCCGGGCCCCAGCCCCGGTCCCGGCAGTCTGCACACACTTTTCCCTCCGCACTCGACGATCACCAGGAGCCAGCAGGAGTTGGGCCCCCTCTGAAAGGCGAGTCCTGATCCCAGAAGCCTCAGGAGCCTTCAACCTTCCTCATAAAAATCCCCAGTAAAAGAAAAAGAAGTGAGCGAAGGGCACATCGGCCAAAACCGCTACGGCTTTTTTCCTTTGCCTTCTTCCTTCTCGCTGCAAAAACTGAAGAGTTTTTGCACCCCTATAGCGTTAAAAACTGTGATTGAACACAGTTCTCCTGCACCCTAAGCACCCAGGAGCGTCAGCCCCGCGGCACATACTCCGAGAGGCAAGAACCACCACGGCTGAGATCTTCTTTGTGCTCTACCAGTCCTCTCATGATAAAGTGTCAAAAGTAAAGTTTGTTTTCTATCTTCAGCAGGCAGGAAATAGTCTGCTGCCAGTAAACTTTCAAGATACTTCCAAGTTATTTACTACCAGAAATAAGAGAATTCTGAGACATAATTTAAGTAAGCTTTTCAAACTTATTTGGGGGCAGGAGGGGAGGGAGGGAAGAAGGAGCTGTCTTGGTTTGGATTCGCAGTTCAAAGAAATCAGTATTCTAAGCTAATGCAGAACTCTCAGCAAACTTCTTTTAACTACATCATATAAGCTCCAGGAATACAGTTCAACCAATTAATTGCTATGTCATAATTAAACAGCATATTTAATTAGATGTCTTCCCTGCAAATACATTTCTGTTGTTTTAGATTTAATTTCTAAAGATCTGATGCTGACTAATGCTGAGTGCATACAAATCCCTTTAAGTGCTTCTCCAAATCAAGCTCTAGATTCACAATAATTTTAGTGAAACTAATTTTCCGTTAAATTTATTTCTTAATGCAAACAAAGGCAAACTTTACATGTTCTATCTTCCTCCTGTTTCTTTCCTCTCAAGTTTTCAGTTCCATCTTGAAAATTCTTCTGGCACCTAAGAATGACAAAGGGAGGTCCTGATCCCTCTTTGGCAGGAATGTAGGACTGACTGACTTCAGCCCCTTGCCATCACAGCAACACATTTTAAAATCCCTTTCATAAACATATGAAACCTGAGGTAAAAGTACTGATGATCCTTTTTATAAACTCCATTCCTTGGATTAAAGGCTGCTCCAGACTTTGCCTCTTTGATAGGAACACACTCCTAATTTCCAGACTGTATGTATTCAGATCAGTTTATATTCTCTCTCTCTCTCTCTCTCGTGCCACTACTACCCTTCCCATTTCCCCTCTCCATAAAATGACAGATTCACACCTCAGCCTTTATATTGTTACACTAAGAAAACTTAAATCTTTTAATTTCCTTTGAAATGATCAGTTATGTGTTCCCTGATCACTCTAATCCTTTTTCCTGCCACACTGAATATCCCCTCATTCCTCCGAAATTTTGGGAGTCTGATTTAATCTTTCTGATGATAAGTGACTTGAGCTGAACATAGTGCTAGAGATGCTTTCTCTACTAGAGCACTTTTAATTTCCTTTCTGTGGTGAAAAGACTGATGCATACCAGTGATTTACAGCACCTTGCCATATACTGAGTTAGAAAATCTACTTTCCTCTTTCTTTATCATTTCGAGTGCATAAATAACAACAGAGACCTGCCTCTAAATGCTGACCTCACAACTCCATCCCCCCCCTCCTTTTTTGTAGCTTAACTCATCAAGATCAATTTCTTCTGCATCTACTTTTATTAAGAATACCTCTTAGCTCTCCATCAGTAAAACGTTTTGGTTGCACATTGATAAA
The DNA here is from genome assembly GCA_013400435.1 of Pycnonotus jocosus. Lineage (NCBI taxonomy): Eukaryota > Metazoa > Chordata > Aves > Passeriformes > Pycnonotidae > Pycnonotus > Pycnonotus jocosus. The sequence goes on along the minus strand of VWYP01023610.1, from coordinate 23,677 downwards.
TAAAATCAGTGTGAAGAAGTGTCCCCAAAAAACTAAAACAGTGAGTGCTGTGACTTTTAAAACAGGGTTTAGGTGGTTAAAAACTGCAACAATTACCTGCCTTAAGTGTTACAAGTTCAAATTCTTATTTCCTCTGAAATTTATGATTGCACAGCTGTGTTACTTGCCTTCCAACCTTAACAGGAAATAAAAGTGTCTGCATAAATTAGTCTACATTTTGTGCAATTGTCCCAATAAATAATATTTTGGCCTTTTTTTTTCTTATGCTTTCAAATATTTCACAAAATAACTAGGATATAGATCCACTTGTTTGCATTTGGGAATAAATTAGCATTTGATGGAAACTTTGTTTGTGAATAATTTTCTGACTTGGGAGGGAAAACTGGTTGTGTCATGAAGATTAAATGACTAGGCCAACTTAGCTACTGAGAATTTAAGTCAGCTTCAGCCCCACAAATTATTTTGTCACTAACCACAAAAACGGCTATTCATATTTCACATTGCAAGAACAGTCACTACAGTGAAGAAACCACAGTACAAATTCCCTCTGTGTTGTAGAAAAACATGTACAACAAAGACCCGTGGAACAACTGCACATTCTGAGCTGGTTCCCCCAATGCATGTAAGCCATTAGAGAGATCACTTGTGTTGTGCAGCATATGGTCCCAGACTATTTTGTCACTATTTGAGAAAGAAAAAGCTGTGCACATATTTGTTTGCATGACCATATGGTATGTGCCTGATAGGAGCAGTTAAGAGCTATGGGCAAAGCTGGAATTCAGCATGAACTTCCTTGGGAATCCCTGAGAGAATTTGGGTAGATTGCCTATGCCATTTTTTTCTGCTTTCATAATAAATAAAACAAAAGTGACTTTAAAGAAAGTGTAAGAATAAATGTGGTTGCAGCTTGAAGATCTTAGTGTGTCTATAACCATCCTGAAAGCTTAGATAAGTTTTACTTGGTACACTATCTTTAGAAAAAAAATTAATTCCCCACCTGATCCTTTTACTCTTGTGATGAAAGCAGCACAGAAAACATTACCTACATGTTTCACATTTTCAACTTTTGGGCTTTGTTATCCAGTATTAAAGTATCCGGTATCACACAGATTCTCACTATTGGCCAAAACTAAAAAAAGGATTTGGGCATAACACATAGGATTCAGACACTGAAGTCCAAATTTCTAATGCAAAAATGCACCTGTTTAGTCTTGAACATTCATTCTTAGCTGAATCTTGTTACATGTAAACATTCCTTGTGTGATCAGGTATACATATTCAGAACAGCCCCAGCCACAGCAACCAAACTATCACTTCCACAGAGATCCAGGAACTTTCCTGCCACAATGCTTGAGACTTTTGACAAACCATGCCTGATTCTGACCACCCATAGAATTTTAGCCACTGTCTTCTGAAGAGCACATTTTGGTAGAAAATGGAGGTGACTGTGCTCAGTGTTAGGTATTGGCCCAGCAGATACCAGCCTAACCCATGGAGAGCTGGGCTCTTAACTTTCCTCAACATCCAGGTCCTCAGGGAGTGACTTGGTCACAATACACTGTCCAGAAGAGTGGGACACATTCTACTCCACTTACTGGAGCTCTGCCATTGTATGAAAACAAACTGGAGAGTTTGGGGTGAAAGTGGGAAGCCCAGCTGGATTGCTCAGACACTGAGCATAGTGTAGGGATCCAATGAGACTGTTGGTCACCTGCTAAGTGTTACAGTTAGTGAAATAGTTTGGAGCAGCTATTCACATCTGATTCACATCTGATTCACATCTGATTCACATCTTTACAATCTACCTGCACAGTTCTGTGGTTTGTTGTTTTGTTGGGATGTTTTTTTAATGAACCAAACCTTGTAAATATTAAAATAAAACACAAGTAAAAAACACTCATTATAAAATGTTTCCCTACAAAAAACAAAAAGTCAGGGTTTGATCCACACTTTAAGACCACTGTTTCTTATGTTTTAAATATTCATGATTTTGAGAGATATATGTGTATATATGTATTAAAATAGTCACAATAAATATTTTGAAGGAATTATTTTACCTTCAGAAGGTAAAACCCATTTCTACATAGGCTCAGGAGCCATCTCCTTGCTTTTGTTTCCAGGTCAACATACACAAACATGTCAAGTAGTACTGCTACAGGAGCCAACCCACCACAGAATAAACAAATCTGCAAGCACTCCATCAACACTTGTATCAAAAGAAGATCACCAAGAATATATCTCATGCCTAGAACCACAGGAAACAATAAACAAAATGTTTCATTTGTTTCATAAATTAGGATGCAGACAACATTCCCAAAGCCAGAGCCAATTGCCCTAACTTGTAAAATCACACTCACCTGATGGTTTGAGCATCCTGTAGTGTCATCAGATTGATGCACCCTCAAACCTCTCTAGTCATAAAACCTGAAAGTGGAAGAAGGCTGCGTGTCTCTTCTGTATCCATTATTCTGACAAGTGAAACAATGACTTATTGAAGATAAAAATCTGAATAGGGACTGGGGTCTAGGTTTTCACTACATGAATTAAAGAAGAACATGAGTGTCTGATTTAATTTAATTTAGGACTCAAGTACTCCTTGAAATTGTTATGATTACACTAAAGAATGATCTTGGCATTTAGTCTCATACTCAAAAAAATAAAACTGAAGATTTTTTTTCATGCAGTTTTCATTATCATCTTGTTGGTTGTACTGAATTACTTATGTGTATTTATTTTAGTTGTTTATGTCAGCCATCCCGTGTCATTAGCCTGCTACAGTTTTTGTAAATAGCATGTGAACAATTAAAATCATAGCTATTTAACTTATGTAAACTCCAAGGCAAGTTCTAGCTGTCAGATTGGAGCATCAATTAGACATTTGACTGACTGCAAAATTTAAAAAAAGGTTGTCTATTCATCCTTGACACCCTATGTTACTTGCAGAGTTCATAATGATAAACGTACCACCCAAACTCACAGTACTGGGATAAAATGCTAAGTACTGCAGTTTCCAAGGCAAGACCAAAAATACATCATTATGTCAGTGAGACAGACACGGCCACATCAGTGGATCCTACACCAGAGATTTGTATACTATGCAGAATAAAAATACAGCTCAATTTCAAAATGCATCAGATTTTTGCAAGTCATTACAAAGCTATATATTACTTATTTCATTTTGAAAGATCATCTGGATATGAAGGTGTCAAACCCTGAAATGAACCAAGAATTTAAGTCAGCACCCAAGGGGTACTGACTATGTAGAACATTCTTTTGAGAGCCTGGATGCACCTGTTAGTTTCTAAGAGTTTGAGGGAAGTTGGGAGAGAAAAAATAATAAAAGATGAGGATTTTTTGGGTTTTTTTAATTCAGTGCAGTCTGAGTCTGGGAGCATTTTACTGGGTTGTTTGACTGGGGGGGTTGTTTGACTGGTTGGTTTGGGGTTTTTTGGGGTTTTTTTGTTTGTTTGTTTGTTTTTTTGTTATTGTTTTATTTTTTAAAGGTAGCCTTATCTAGAGAACAGCCAGTCTTCAGGATTGGAACATGGGGGTTCAGGCCCACAGACAGATGGATATACTTGAGAAAGAGGTAAAATGTGTAAGGAAACCAGAAGTAGTCATCACAATTTATTTTTTCTTACATTACAGACATGGAGGTTCTTGCAACTCTGCCTTTGGAGTCTCAAAAAGCCCCCAGATAGACAACAAACAGTCTAGCAAAAGCAAGGTAAACACACTACAGTCCTGTAGTAGGGACCAGACATATGGTAAAGTAAAAATCTTCCTTCTCTCCCAGACTTGGGGGTGCACCTTGCATGCACATATAAGGGAGCAAGAACAGCCACAGGAAGAACTTCAAAGACAGCACACAAACAGTAATGGGAACATGAATACAACTACAATCCCTTCTGTGCCGCTGTGTTCTGTGGCGTGGAGCAGGTGAGTCCTGCTGGCTCTCAGTATACATTCCCCAGGTTTTTCCCTTTGTTCTGCAATCCTGAGGAAGACAGACTGCCATGTTTTTCCCTTAACTTACCTACAGTCTGGACTCCAAAACATGTTGAAAGAACATATTGATGAACATTAAAATATTTGGGATATCATAAGCAAATAATATATTCTACAGCATTCACAGAACATTATGCTTAAAGAATAGAAACCTGTGAGAGTGACAGGCTCAAAGAGATTTACAAGTTTGGATAAAACTACTTCACAAACACAACTAGTTAACAATATAGACAATAAAGACTTCACACATAAAACATATGTGATTATACTGGATTGTGCTTTTAAAACATTTTAAAGACAACTTTTCTCCTCAGAGAGATTTGCAAAGCCAATCACCTGGAACAAAAACAAAAAATTGTGTTCCCAGCTCCCACATGAATCATTGAGATTCACTTCTATTTAAAGGAGTATAATGCTAACATTTTAAAATACATTTTTTGATTATATCCAATTGCAAGGTTGAATTGTGTCTTGTTTCTCAAATCAGTTTGATTTTGCAGTGTTGCTGCCTGCTATACAGTATTTTTTCCTACTTTTTGTCTGTGCACCAAAACACAATAGTAAAGTGAGGTATTTCTTTTTACTTAAAGAGGCTCTATACCTCTTCTCATTCCTTTTACTGGCATTGGAGCAATCTAAAACTGCAAAATGGGGTTTGTACCTTTTCTGGCCCTCTTTTAGAACTGCTTTGTTTTTTTTAAAGTGAATTTTTAATATCTAACTGTTCCATCTCCTCTGTGTACAAGCAGAGAAACTTTATCTAAATATATCTTGCCTTAATGATCTTATCATTATCCCTTTTTCGTTCTGTATCTTTCATTCAAAAAGAGACATAAGAAGACTGGAGACAAGTAATGGTTAGAAAAATTTTTCATTTTGTGTTATGTTTAATTGCAAACCCAGTCTGACCTACCAAGGGAGACAGGCAATTGCCTCAACCCAAGGGCAGATTAGATAACTCTCCTGAATGCAAAGGAGAGCTTCTCTTTTCTCCATACACAAGAAGCAGAGGAAAAGGGATTTCAATCAGGAAGTTTTTTCATCTTTTATTAGTGAATCAGTATTTTTGTAGCTGGTCTACTACTTTGATGATGCCATGTTCTTCTGTGTCACTTCAGGACTTGTGAGAATACATTTTGGGGTCCAAGTCCCAGTTATGAATCTGAATTTCTGCCTAATCTGAGGCTCTGCTTACAGGGATTGATACCCCTCATATGGTGTTCCCACTTTAAGCAAACAGCCAAGGATGGATTATCAGTTCAGTCACTACTGTTGTCCCCAACAGCTGTAATTTGACCGAGATCAAGCAGGAAAGAAAACTTACTTTGGTTTCTGTGTTGCCCAGAAATTCCTAAATCATAGATTTTGATAGAGGCTTATCTTGCCCCACATCAGCAGCTGTGCTATACAAGTGGCTATCTGCCTTATCAGAAAGCCTCTCAAATGAACACTTCTTGATATCTTTCTTTCCCAACCAACCCTACCAGCAGCAGCCAACTTATTGCAACAAATCTGTAATTATAGTAAATAGCACAGTTAAATTAGACTCAGATGCTCTGAGCTATTGCATAGACTTGATGATATTTCCAAAACACCAGTGTAATTTTTGTGGAGAAGAGTTCATCTAAAAGTCCCCAACATGTGCCAGGCTCTGCCTTGTGCAATGGCTAACATTAGGCAATGCTGGCCCAGAGAGAATTAGACCCTGTGCACCACTGTCCTCTGTCAGGTTCTCAGCAACTATCAAGCAGTGTGGGAATCAAGCCCCTTGAGAAAAATACCAAGTGGAGAAACAGGACAGTTCACTTCCAACTCTGAACTGAAGCCCTCTGAGAATGTCAAAAATAAATATGAAGAATCTGAACAGCACTTTTTCTGATGCCTACAAGCTGTGGATAATAGGAAAAGCAAAAGACAATGGATGGTAATATTAGTTGTCTGTGTGGTTTGTTCTGAAGTACTTGCTATTTAATAGCAGCTAAGTCAGGCAAGGAGTAGACTGATTTAGCAGAAAGTTTGCTCTAGTATGTAACATAAAACATATGAAGGTGATCTATTTAACCTCTGCATTTCTATCCTTGCACAGCTTTTAATTCAACAGGAAGTGGGGAAAGATAGCATATCTTTATATATATGTACTTTTGAAAGGGTAGGAGAGGAAGTGGAAGATTTTGTTGTTTTGTGACTTACAGGGTTGCTCATACTGAAAAGAACCTCAGTGGAGCAGAGGGCTTCTGAGCCACACATAGCAATAGAAATAAAAACAACTAAGTAAATATATCTGGGTGGAAAGAATAATGAGAAATCTTTTTTTCCACTGTAAAATATGTGTGTGTGTGTGTGTCTAGTGTCAATACTTTTTAGCAGAACAGCAGCTAGTGGAGATGACTATGAAATTGACGATTCCTCAGATATTAACCTCATTGAGGAATTTTCTTTGTGGACAAGAGCTTGAGCTCCTAGAACACAGAGACCATATACTGGGTATTTTATTAATGATGTACCAGAAACATGGTTTTATACTGATGTATATTATTGAAATAAAAAATCTTACATGACTCCTAATGCAACTAACCACCAGTATCCTAAACTCACAGTTTTCTTCTTTTTGTTTAAACTCTTTGGAAACAATGCCATTCATTCAAAAGGAAGAAGACAGCATTAACAGTGAAGTAAAGAAAAGATAGCTTAAAACAGAGTTCTGCGTATATTCGTTCTGCAATCAGTTTCTGTTTACACTTGGAATCTTACAAAATTCTGTTATTGTATTCCCAGGCGGTAAAATTCCCACAAAAATTTACCCGAAACACAAATATTTTCCTCATCTATAATATGACTGAGTTATTGCTAATCTTGGAAATTTAACTTTTTGTGTTTACTTTTAGTTACAATTTCGATACTTTAAATGAAACAAAAGAAGCCACTGGTGTTAAGAATTCCAGGCAAAGCCTAATCAAAAAAATCCTATCTTTAGCATTGATGACAGCCAAAGAACTGTGATGCTTAAGGCTTTAAAGTCAGCCTTCCTGTTACCTACAATAAACTCCATGGCGTTTATTTTGTTTATTTAGTGGAATATAAGGCTGGGGTGATTTCTGGGATGACCTGAAGCCTACAACTTTTTCAGTTTTCATTAGCCTTTGTGGGAATCACATACATGCATCAGTGTCAAGAAAAACTCTAAAAGAATTGATCTTTAAATTAGAAGGCACATTTAAAGACAGATTTCTATCTGTATTTTACATGACTATGAAAGATTTTGATTTTATCCACACTCAGCAGGGGTGCTCATTATTCAAACCATGTGGTATCTGCTTGGTATGCAGGGCATAAATACTGCTGCTGTCAGCATTTGCTTTAAAATCTGATGCAATATATTACAAAGAAGATTTGAACAATCGTAACTAAAATTTGTTGGGAAGACTTGAAACAAAGGTTTCAATAAAGTTGAAAACTTATGGAAACAATAAAATCTGAAATGTTATAAAAAGAAACTTAGTATCCACATGGGAGCTATTCTACAATCTTCTTTGCAAATTTTAATCAGACATGTCTAACAAAAGTAATACAACCAACTTCTATATAAACAAAAACATGCATACCTTCCAACAAAGGGATTAAATATTGCAGCTTACATTTTTTAGAACTACCATATATAGGAATACTTGGTGTAATCTTATGGCACTAAACTTAGAGAAAAATGCACAGCCAATTAGCAAAATAGTTTCCAATACATATCTGTTTATCTGGTCATTTTTCTCTATTTTCCACTGTGAAATCTATATTTACATTGACATTCACACAATGTAATTCTAACAGCTTTATTCTATCTTCCTTTATTTGGTCTTCTTAAACGTTATGAGAGACTCTTCTGTCCAAAATACATACACTGATAACCATAACCACAACCATATTTAAATTTATATAAAGTTTTACTATCAACATTGCTCTAATTTGATATTTAGACAGGTCTGTCAGAAATCATGACCGAGTTCAGATTAAACAGTTCTTTCCAAAAGAGATCTAAAGGTGTACTATAAATTACACAAGACCTGAAAATAGAGATCTGTGTCATAACAAATATTTTATAATACATAACTTATTGACCCAGAGGTTTTCAAAGTCTTATGAAAACATTAATATATCCAAGACCAAATTAAAGCAGCAGTGTTAAAAACATTTTAGAGATGAACAATCCATGGGGACATTGATCAACATTTTACAGAAATTGTGATAATAATAAAACCTGTGTCTCTGATCAGGATGTTGAAATGTATACCACTTTGACATTCAATCTGTGCTTCAGAAGACTGGTCTTCATCTACACACACAAAAAATGTCCTTCCTTTTCCACTCAAGTAGTGAAGTCTTCTCTGCCAAGCTTCAGTTGCATTAACTTTAACATATTGAGGGCTAAAAAGTAATGGGGAAGCATAAGGGAACACCAAAATATACAGCATACAATGTTTCCAAACATGGAAAGAACTCTAAGAAGGATATTTGAGATAGCAAATTATATTTTACATTATTTATAGTGATATTAAGTCAAGGAAATGAGATCAGCACTGCAGGATTTGACTAATAAAAACGTTGTTTTGCACATTTAAGATTATAAAGATCTTAGGAAGCAGAAAGGATATCCTTAACTGAGGTAAAGTCATCTTTCTTATAGGTGTTCCTTAGTCTGCTGTAGACAGAAATCTGATAAGTTCCTAGACAGACAGATCTGGATCCAGTAGGATTATTCTTTAATTATGTTCAGCAGAAGTATTCTAGTATCAGATTAAGACTAGGCTTTACTGCCAACTATTGATATGTACTTGATTCTACTCAAACAGATTAGAAGGCCTTTTGACATCCTTTCCAAGATAATTTTTATAAAAACAGCAAGATGGATTTTATTGTTAATATATAAAAAAATATAAAATCACTCTGTGAACACATTGAAATGCTAAATTCTACCACCAGAAAAGTGTTTTTCACTGACATAAACAAATACTGAAGAATCAAAGTTTGTATATGAAGATGAATACAATGAAGTTGAATCTGAACTGACATCATCATTATTTATATTTCATATCATTACATGTCACTATCAAGTATAAATTCTATCACAAATCATGAAAGTAACTTTTAAGGGACATGTTAGCCCGATTATTCTGATGGCAGAAGAAAAAATGTATCTGAATTGTGCTTTTGTCACTTTTTCACTTCTTTTTGGCTTCAACAAAGCCAATTCTATTTGCCAAGATGGTGACATATCCCTATGGACACATCCACAAAAGGAATACCTCAAAATAGAAAACTCAAATATTTATCTCAGTTGGAAAATACCAGTGGCAAAGATTCTACAGAAACTCATCTGTTTCAGGCCTCAACTCTTTCCCTTCCATTTATATGGATTATTTATTATTTCTTAAAGAAAAGGATGGTTTGTTAAAAAGTAATTATAGAGCAATAATAAGAAAACAACAATGTAATAACAGTAACGTCAACTGTGCTTTATTCACTGCTCCATTCTCATCATAGGAAACCGGCTTCCATAATATAAAAGGACTGGCCAGGTATGGGGATTTTGGGCTTTCTTTTATTTTCCCTGCCTACTGTGTATCTAGACTACTGATGTAATATAGCAAACATTTATTTTTGTGTTAGACAGATACATGATGGTATTAGAGCACAACGTTTCTTAAAGAGCTACGTTGTAGGGCCTTCACTGACCACAAAGCACAGAACCATCTGTCAGACATGGTACCAGAATGCATAGGTCGTGTATTTCTGGCATTAGCTTTCTATTCTTTTTGACTACCTATCAACATACCACCATATGGTAAGAAAGATATCCAAGATCTTCTTGCTTTAAGACATTATGTGCAAAAGCAGTCAGGCAATTTGATAATATAGTCTGCAAAAACAGTGATTACTACCTAGAACTACAATTCAGTCAAGCTCTACAGACAATTAAAATTTTTATCATATGAACACAATATTCCTAAAGACTTTAATCATACCTCATCACAGTTACCCATTTTTGCACCAGTAACATATTTGTTACTCATACCTCTCATTTCCTTGCTTTGATGGACCTATGTCAGTTTTATCCCTAATACATGACACCTTGTATTTCAGTACTTCACTTCTTATTCTGATGGCCAGAATAAATCACCTAGAGCTAACTATTTTACTGATAGTTAAGATACCATTTCAAAGTCTATTAAGTATTTCAGAATAATAGTTCAATAAGCCTGAGCAGAAAGTTTAAACAGGAAAGACTTACATCCAATGGGATTCTTAGGGTGTGCAGAGAGCTATGTGGGTACTGGTGAAATTTCCAGCTTTCCAGTACTCCACACTCAGATAATACACATTTCTAAACACTACCATCCAAAACAAATCCCACATATTGCGCCCAATAATGTGATCTGCATATTCAATCCTACCATAATTTCCTATTTACAATTACAGTTCTTCTTTCAAATCAGGGTCCTCAGAAGCAGGGACAATGGTGGTAGAAGTTGTTCTTTAGGTTTTTTTAATCACAGGAACTGTGAAAAGACTACAATTGAAGCCATAGTTTGGGTATAAATAATGACTCAGACAACTGGTTTTTATTTTCATTTTTGTTTTCACTGACTGAGAATGTAAATTGAACTTTAGTGCTATTGTGCTTTGTTCTCCCTCTCTGTGAAAAAATGTGTTCTGCATTAAATTGCATGGATAAACTCAAACAGCTCCAAATATCACCCTTCAGCTTTTGTATAACACAAGAGCCAAGAAAAGATAGAGAATGTGGGTTTATGACCAACAGATGGTGTAATTGGTATCATAGATGTTTTTATGTCAGGGGGTCGTAGGTTCAGTCTCCATCTGGAGCCTTCTCAGATCTAATGTGTAGCTCAATGATTAAAGAAGCTATATTGGGTCAAAGACACAACCACCTGCCTGAGGGTAAAAGAATTGCTTTCTTGATCTAGCTGTACAGTTGCCTCCCATACTACTTTTCAAGCCAACCACTCCAGCAATTAATAACAACAGGACTGCACAAAATATTCATCACCAATATGCTCCTATCCTTCAAGTTTCTCAGGATCTTTTGACAAATATCATAAAAGTAAGTCTTGTCTTGCTTACACGAGTGAAAAGCTATTCTAACTCACGACAATAAATAATTGCAAAAGACCCATGGTAAAGGAGACAAGTAGTCCGGATAAGGCTTGGGATTCAGCATTATGCAGTTGGCCAAGAGGGCTCACACCTCCCAGTCAGAATTAGACACATTTGTACTCTGATGGTAAAACACAACATCAGTGCTCAGCACATTTAGTCCTACCGACATTTTATGGATTAGGATCACAATACTAAAATATGCTTTAATCCCATAGTATTAGGTTTGTATATGGTTTACCTGGCTCAAAGAGTGTACAGACAGATCAAACACAGTAATTTATGCACACAATGAGATCATCACTTTACTTCCCTTATGGGGTGAGTATCAGCAGTAATAAATGCACAAAACCAGTGAAACTGTGGCCTCACTGGAAACCAATACTGTCACTTTCATGAAGCAGGGATTCTGTATACTCAGAATTATTATTACACAATGCACCAAACTTGCCTGGCATACCTCATGATTTAGCTGCTCTCTGTAGAACTGGTGCCAATATGTTTACCTGGATAATACTGGAAATGAGCAAAATATTTCTGCCTAATTAAAAATCACCTTGCAAATTACTAGTTTCATTAAGTTCTGCCACAAAGAATCCTATTAATCTTCACAAACTCAGGATAGCAGTACCCCTGTGCTAGACAGAAACCCATCCAAGATCTAAATTTTAAAGATAATGACACAAGCATGAGTAAAATTATTTCATTTATCATATTTCATGTGCTTACATGTAAAAGTGCAGTAAAATTAAACTCTTTCAGAATATTAAAATATTCCCTTGTATTCTGTTTTAAGGATTCTCACATACTAATGATAATCTTGGTCCATATTAGCACTTTAAAATAAGCTTTAACACAAATTAAAAACTAATATTAAATAGACATGTATATTTTCAAAATTTAAACACAATACCTATTATTTTAACTGATTACAAATACAAAAAAACCCCAACATGTGATCTCATTACAAGCTTTAAAATTTCCCTTATATGACTGAACTAATGGCCTGCTAGATCACTGTAATCACTTCATAAAGACTGGTCTGGCAAACCTGCATCCATGAGGTCAAGCTTCAATATCATAAATTTCAGTTGTTGATAATATGCAAGATTATGTGCTTCTTTTTGCAGATCCCTAAACAAAATTTATAAATACATGTGTCTTCAAAAAAGCAGTTACAGGTGAAGTTTAATTGCATTTGCTTCAATGCTAAACATATGAGGTGTCATTCACATGATACATCTTTGCTATAAGAAAAACTGGAGATGCAGTAAGAGGGGAAAAAAAAGGCCTATTTTCTTTCATATCACAAAAATACACATTTCTACTTATTTTTACCATAAGCAGTGAAATATTTATCTTTAACACAAAATACATAGTCTTTCTGCTGCAGAGCACTCTTCCTAATAGGCTATGCTATGGGAAGGATAACAATTGCCACTTCAAAGAAATAACATGTATTTCCTTTCCAGTCATCTCTATGTAGCTGCGACATTTCAAGGAGAGGCAGGATTTATAAAAATGAGTAAACTTATATAGACCAAAATCTCTATACTTGCTGCTGAGCATATTGCTTAGACATTTGAGTGCAGACAAGTGGGAAACATCAACATAATCATTCAGCAGCCAAAAAACCAAGCTTGTTAATTAAAATACTTCTTTGTGAACTCATGTAGCCTCTCCTCATGGGTACATTATGTCCTCTTCTTCCACTTGTCTCCTCAAATCCATCAATACTCCCCTGAAGAGATGATAGACAAACACACAACATTGTGTACTAGCAGTCTAAGATTCTTCTGAGACTATTCTTGTTCACTGAAAGTAATGGGCCGTGTCAGTCAGTCCCTTAAGTCACTGAGTAAGATATTAAAATGTTAAACAGCTTGGGCATTGTGTAAGTTTCATGCTGCTCAAGAACAGTTCACAGTAAACTACACCAAAGGTGAATGCTTTGCGCCATTTTATCACCTGTTACAACAAAAACTCTTTCACACTGAGTTAAGTCACTAAGTATTTCTTCTGTCCTGCTGGCTGCACAAAGAATCTCTTTGGCTAAAGCAGTACACACATCCTGAACTTTTAGGGGTTTTCCATTTTAAGGCTTGAAGTGGCCAAAACTTGTTCAAACCCTGACATTTGATATACCTTTATCTCTGGTCAAAACTGTTAGGAGATTATGGAGAGGTTTTTTGTCTAGCTGTTTTCAACAGCTTTTGTGGGGTTACACCAGGCTGATGACTGGTCAATACTGGGGTTCAAGGTTCCATCTTAGGCCCAGCTCTCTTCAATGTCTCCATGAAGGACTTGCATTCAGGACCCAAAGACACACGAAGTCTGCTGGTGGGAGGAGCTGTTAACTCCCTGGAAGGCAGAGAGGCCCACCAGAGACCTTGACAAGTCAGAGGATTGGACAATCACAACTGTATGGCATTCAACAAAGGAAAGGTGCTGGATTCTGCTCCAGGAACAGCTCAACCCTGACATACAAGCTGGGAACAGGATACTAGAAAATAGTGCCACAGAAAGGGACCTGGGGGGTCCTTGTTGAGGGCAAGTTGAACACGAGTCAGCAGTGCTCTGGCAGCCTGGAGGGCCAGCCATATCCTGGGAGGCATCAGACACAGCATTACAGCCAAGCAAGGGAGGGGATTGTCCCACTCTGCTCTGCTCAGCCTCACCTCGAGTACTGGGGCCAGTTTTGGGTGTCACAATATAAAAAGAATACAAAGCTATTAGAGAATGTCCACAGGAGAGTAATGGAGAAGGTGAAGAGTCTAGAGCAGAAGCCATACAAAGAGCGGCTGAGGCCACTTGGTCTGTTCATCCTGAAGGAGACGGAGGTGAGAGCTCATTGCAGTCTACGACTTCTTTTAAGTGGAAGAGCAGGGGCAGGCACTGATCTCTTCTGACCAGCAACCCGAGGGAATGGCCTGAAGTTGTGTCAGGGGAAGTTTAGGCTGGGTATTAGGAAAAGGTTCTTACCTGAAAGGGTGGCTGGGGAACAGGCTCCCCAGGGAAGTGGTCATAGTACCAGCCTGACAAGACTCCAGAAAGTATTTGGGCAATGCTCTCAGGCATATGGTGTGATTCTTGGGGCTGTCCTGTGCAGGGCAAGGAGTTGGACTTAGATGATCTTTGTTGGTCTTGTCCAACTCAGAATATTCTGTGATTTTGTGATGTCTTTTATTAGGCCACCATAAAAGATGTATTTATAGAAAGATATATGAATACTTAATAAATTCCCCTTGATATCACACACCAAATTCTTCCCCCAGATTGCAAAACATACATGTAACATCACTCATTTGCTAGTTTCTTTGCGATGCAGTTGTATCTAATTTTGCTGTGAGGTAAGACACTATTTTATCCTGCAAACAGTTTCCGATTATGTGACAATTTGCAGTACAAGCTCACCATTCTCCAATGTACAATTACTACCTAGACATTAAAGGGACCAACAATGGGTGAGCAACAATTCTGGAGACAGAACTGTTAACTCCTAACAGTTGATTAGTCTCATTACTAATGATAACAAGGATCCTGCTACTTCCTTCCCTGCAGCTCTACTGCAGCACCTTGCAGTCATGTAGCCAGCATCTAATGAGCATTTGTGTTTTGTGTTCAAATTGAAGGCTCCTCAAATACTACTGAATTTGACCTTTGTAAAAAAACACCATCTTCCACCATCTTCCACCATCTTCCACCATCTTCACCTCATAGTATTCAAAACATGTTTCCATTTTTGACCTGTAACTCCAGCATATCTGACAATGCAGCTGTGATATTTTACCCACACTTAAACTCTGTGGTTTCAAACTGTAAAAAGTATTAAAACGGAAAAACTGGCCTTCTGTACCTAGAGGTGATCATTGACACCTTGAGTTTGTGTTTCCACAGATCTCAACTTACACTTAGCATTCACCAGCACTATGCACCACGGAAACAGGTATTATATTTTCATTGGCATCATCAAATAAATAAAATTAATTTGTACCATCATATTAAAGCAAACCCTCATTACTTGTGCAATTTTCAAGCATCTAGCAATGTAGTATTGGTGTCTGTCCTGAAAAATGAAGGAAAAGCAGGAGGAAGATGACTGGAAAACAAAAATGCAGGAAATAGCAAAAGCTTCAAGAAACAAGAAAGCAACCTATTCAAAAGTTCTAATATTTTAAAATCCTTAAGCATTTTAAAATTCTTATTCTCAAAATAGCAATCAAGGTTAAACAGTTTTTAAAGTTGAGCAGTTAAAATATTTCAAATTTATTAAAAAATTTAATAAACAAATTTTAGTAAAACTATCATGCCTAGTTCTTTTAACCATAAGGAAATTTATTCTTGCAAATGCAGATTACTGTTTAGTGGTGATTCTTTGTATGTAGCCTGTCTTAAAATCTAAAGATGGATAAAAATAGACCTATAGATTTTCACCAATAAAATATTCTTTCAGAACTGTCATAGATAGGAATTTTATTATCACTCAGTATTCCTTACTCTCAGCTACTTTAGAGGCCACTTAAATACTCCCACATTTCAAGCCTCAAGGTTGCATACAAAGGTAAAGGAGTATTGTTGCCTGTTTAGATTCCGTAACAAAAGTTCACATTCACTATTGACATTAAGGCAAAACCTTATTCTGTACAAACATGCTACACAGAACTGAGGGTAGTTGTTTTTGGTTTTTTTTCAAAAATCATCCTGGGCAAAGTTAAAACAACAACAACAAAATCATATTTCATCTTTCATCAATTAACTGTTGAGAGCAGCTATTCCTTTACTTCATTATGTGAAAGAACAGAAAAAGTCCAAACCGCTATAATGAGAGGAATTCAAAATTACCACTCAGGTTATCATGAAGTGCTG
Source organism: Pycnonotus jocosus (assembly GCA_013400435.1). NCBI lineage: Eukaryota > Metazoa > Chordata > Aves > Passeriformes > Pycnonotidae > Pycnonotus > Pycnonotus jocosus. The sequence continues at coordinate 7,639 of VWYP01023610.1, read as the reverse complement.
GTGTTCCGTTACCTTCTTTTATCCTCTCAGTCATCAGCCTAACTTGTACTTACAGTAATGCACAGAGTTTAAATTCTTGCTCATCCACTCTCTCAACACTTACTGTGACGCTTGAAATCAACAATGGGCTTGTTCCAAACAAAATCCAATTTTAATGAGACCAAATGTGAAAAATTATTTCCACGTCCTGTTCTGAGTTACAGTCACAGAACTACAGAATCCCAGAACACGCCAAGCTGGAAATGGACTCAAAAGATTATCTGGCCACATCTTAAAAAACTCCCATAATCCATGAGGAAGTTTTTTTCCAGTGATTGATTTCCAGTGATTTCCAGTCTCCTTATCATAAAAAAGTTATGTCAAGATGAAACCTTTCCCCACGCAACTTGTACATATCAGGTTCCATGTGACTCACCTTGAGAAACCAGGTCTGCTGGGGCTTGGTGGGGTCCATCTGTCAGACAAGAAGGGCATCTTTGCTCATTAGCTTGCCAAGCTGGTAAAGAAGTGTGCCAAGGGAGGTTGAGGCTGGGTATCAGCAAGAGTTTCTTCATGAAAAGGGTTGCCAAACTTTGGATCAGACTGCTCAGGGAGGTGGTGGAGTCACCACCCCTGGAGGCATTCAAGAAATGACTGGACATGGCTCTTCAAGCCATGGTCTAGTTGATGCAGTGTTTGGTCAAAGCATGTACTTGATCTCAGAGGTCCTTTTCCAACCTTAATGATTCTATTCTATTATACTGCCCATGTAATCTGTGGATGCTCCATCCCTGGCACTGTTCAAGGCCAGGATGGATGGGGGCTGGAGCAACCTGGTCTAGTGGAAAGTATCCCTGCTCATGGCAGTTGGTACTAAATGCTCTTCAAGGTCTTTTTCAACCATTTTATGATTCTATTGCCCCTTCTATTCTTCATGTGGCTTATTATGAAGAGAGCTTCTGCCATCTTTGTAGACACTGTGTAAGAACTGGAAAATTGTCCGTCAGTTTTGCTTTCTTCACAGGGCATGTCCTCCAGCTCCTTGGTCATCTTCATGGTCCTCCTTTGGACCTTCTCCAATCTGTCCCTGTCCTCCTTCAATAGTGGATGCCAGAACAGGAGCACAGTCTGACAAACGCTAATTAGAGTGAGACAATCACTCATTTTTGGCCTATATAAAATATAAGTTAAACAGTGGATTACATATTTCCAATTCTACTTAAGCTATTCCTTTTACTCCAACACTTATTGGTTTTTGCCAGCTCTGAATCCTCTGCTGCAAAATGCAACTTGGTTATACAAACAGCATACTGAACTAAGTGGCAACACCTCTAATAGAAGGGGAAGATAGAGAAATCCTATCCATAAAATATGGTAGGCAAAATTGCAGTATTCTGTAAAGGTGTCTGAAAGTTGAGGCACATGTCATCTGGACTCAAGTTTGTTGATACACCAGAAACTTTATTCTGAGTCACAACAAAACTGTATCTGGCCCAGTGTCTAGCTTCCTGTAATAGTGGTTTTCAGCAAGTATGTGGTACCAAAATATTAGAAATTGGACATGTAGGAACTGTCCTTCCCTGATTGATAGGTACTCTTCAGCAGATTTAGTAGCTTCTGTGACTTCCACTAGCATATTTTGCAATTACCTAGTACACAATGGTCAGGAACCCAAAATCTGGAAAATCTACCAACAGCAAGACGGAGCAAGTCCATTACCTTATTACCATAAAAACTGCCAAAGAACATAAAAACACAAAAAGAAATGTTATCCAGACATTTCCTTTTATTAGGACACTGAAACAGTTTAATGTACAAATGCTTTTTGTTAGTTGTAAATATTTCCTCTGTTTAGGCAGCATTTACAGCTCTGTACATTTACATGTGCACTTCTTAGTCAACTTAAGATGCAAGACACTTTTGCGGTAGCAACTTCATAGATCAGTGAATGCCAACACTCCACAACCCTGTTTAAAATAATAAAGTCCAGATGGAGTGACAGAAAGGAGACAGTGCACCATTCTGTGCATTGACTCGGTTCATATTTCAAAAGTGAAAAAAAATAAAATCAAAGTTATTCAGCCATACGTCTTTCTTTCTTAATACCCTCCTTATGCATTTCACCTCCTATCCAAAAATGATGATTACTATATTAAACAGAAAAGGCATCTGTAGTTTTTTGTATAAAAACATGAAACTACACAAATAGCAATCAATTATTTTTAAATATTCAAGGAAAATAAATCTCTTTGTTTAAAATAGGAATATATATATCATGTAGATATGTTTCTTCAAGATAAAATATTTTAAAGTATAAATTCTTTCCAGTTCATCCCAGTCCTCATATATGGAAAAAAATTGGTTTCATCAAGATAATTTCAATAAATGGCCAACTTACAGTTAAAATGTAATTATTTCTCAACTACCACATATTAATAGTAAATTAAACAAAAAAATAAATTTATTGTTGATCACTATTTAAAATACTGGATTTATTATCCACTTAGCTGAAACTTTGCTCCAAGTATGTGGCAAAGCAAAATACATAAATTAATTGAAACAAAATTTACTTTCAAAAGATACTTTGAAATCTGGGATAAGGTCCTTGTCTTTGATTCATGTCACAGTATCCTACTTAATAGCTTTACACTGAGCTCCAGTGTCATGCCCACATCTGAAGAAATGGATGGAAAAATATCAATTTATCCAAATGTAACTACAAAGCAACTAACACAGATTTGTTCATACATTTATCAGCCAAGAGCAGATAAGCACCTTAACAGGCTTCTGATTTTTCAAATGTCAGAAGTTTAATCAGAATCACCTGCTGTCTTCCTAACCCCAATCAACATTTTTCCCCAGAGCCACCCATTTCTTCATCTGCTTGCCATGACAGAGACATTTATCAAAAAAGTCAAAATGAAGAGGAGCCAGACATGCTTGAACTGACCAGAGATATCCCTCTCCACCAGTTACATCTGATAAGTGTCTTAATTTCTCACGAAGATCATGCATATAATCTGTCAGTAAAAAACATATTACAAGAGCACCTCACTTTACTGTGATCTGAATGCTTCTTTCCTATTTACTGGTAAATAGTAAAAAAGGACAAAGGCAGTTTTACCAATGATTTAATGGTGGGTATGTGTTTGTCAATGAAATCAGATCATGGCATCTCTTAGCAATATTTTTTAAATTTTATTTCATCAGAACCACTTAGCTTTGAAATTGCTAGAAATTTCACTCCTGCTTCTCTTCACTTATCACTTCATTTAAAAGCAGAAATACCCAAGAAACCAAGAAAAAAACCAAAAAAAAACCCGCAAAAAACCCCAAATACCCCACAAATCCATGTATCTAAAAATTATTGCTAGTTCTCTAAGCACAACAAAGATTCCACCCCATTTGCAGACAACCTAAAATATAACAAGAGAATTAAATATAGATTCTGCAACCTAGGATTTCAATGCAAATGGTTATTTGCTTACCTTCCCAGGTTTATCTTAACTCCAAAATCATTTAATATGCTGCACTGGAATCAAACTACCTCATTTGTTCCAAGTTTATACATCAAAGGCTTGACTTCACTCGAATTTGCAGGTTTCAATTACCCAGCCAAAAATGGCTCAAAAGCTTGAAGTAGAGCGGTAACATTTAATTTCCATTTCTCACAGTCTCTGAGGGTCTTCAAGATGACTATTCTGCACTTCGGTTCCAGTCTGTAAAATGGGAGTCAGTTTCATTGTGCACATTTTTTTTTTTCTCTTTTAAATTGTTGGCTTCCCACCGGCTTTTACTCAGTTAACAGAGAAAATATAAATGTCAGTATAATAGGGATACTCTTTCACATAGGGGTGAAGGTTTTACCACACTACACAGATAATGATTTGACTATTTCAAAATGTCAAGCAACAATCACAGAAGTGCCCCAACACCACTTTAGATGTTCTATCTGAATGTACACAGATGACAAGTTTTGAAATCCAGCATAGAAACAGTCTCTATGAACTGGAGACAGTACACACTATGCTCACCTAATGCAGAGTATTTAACAATATATGGTCAACCATGCTAAAAAATCCAATTGTATAAGTAAAAATCTGAATCAAACATGATTAACTTTATGTTCAACAATTATGTTTCTCAAAAATAGTCCTGTAATCCTTGTAGTAGCAACCAAAAAGTACAAAACAACTCAACACATACTAGGCAGAATACAAAATTCTTAGACAGGTGTTCTTAAAGCAAAATTGTGAAATAAAAAGCTGTACTTTGTGTTTTATAAAAAGGTACATAGTTCCTTACCAGTTTCCTGATTGAAGTAAATTGTCCATATATATAATGTCCATCTATGCTTACTTAAAATCCCGACAGCACAACCTTCAAATATTACTTTCAAGTTACTTGGGAATTTTATGTGCACAGATTGTGTTCTCTTTCAGTAGTATTTCAGTAGTATTCACTTAAACTCTTAGTAGCTATCTGTGAGTCTTCCCTTCTAAGGTATAGATGTTTACAGAAAAAACTAAGCATCTTTTTTGTGCTTAAAAGTAGTTTGACTAAGCTAGTATTTAGTTGCTGTTTCAAAGCCTTGGTTGATTTTTCATGTTGCCTATTATTCCTCTTCAAGACTGGTACACAGGTCCCTTATCTGGACATACTACACTGAATTACATCAGTTCCACAATTCAGAGGTTTGAATTTAGGTATTTTAAAGTTAATAATATGAAAAATCTCACCCGTAATATCAAACATGCATATAATTACATATGGAATGCAAAAAGCAAATAGTATTTGACATGAATTTACTGCTTGGCCAGGCTTTCTTAAAACCTGGCTGCCAAAAATGGTTAGAGAAAGATATATAAGCAAAAAGAATTGAAGGTCCCCCCTCCTATAATCCAATAATAAATGACATAATATAGCACAAAATTATATCTTAATGTATTATCCCTTTGGCAGTATTAGGAACAGTGTATTTTCATTTGGAAGGCAGGAAGGGATAATTCCTTGAAATTTATTTGAAATCCCCATGTTCAGAGAAAACTGAGAGAAAACAACACATTTTACATGGTTTGGGGTGAAACTGAATGCTTATACATATTTCTGAGAATGTTTAAGGGTTTGAGGAAATAAATTTAAAACTTTTCATACTAACTTATGAGAGAGCCATAAATGCAATAGTGATATCCCCATTTTAAGTAACGCTAGTAAATGGTAGAGTTTGAATTAGAACAACACTGTGCCATTCACCAACTCCAAAATTCAGCATCCTTCCCCTCACTGCATTTGTAGCACTCTAGAACAATTTTGTTAGTCAGGTTTCAATGTGGAAGAATCTGGAAGTCACTATACAGTGTAAAACACTTATCCTGGTAATATGGGGAAAGAAGAATCCAAAAACATCAGTCTAATTCAACACAGACTGTGCAGCTTCTTTAAGAAGTGATGCAGCTTTGTCCAGTTCTTGTTCTGTTTGTTCCACTGTTATCACTACTCGAATACTAGAAAAAGAAAACCACAACATACACAGTAAACTTTACTCCTAGCCTTCAGCTTTAGAATTGTTTAGTAGTAATTTCAACACATTAAGATCACTATCTGTAGGGAAATTATTACGAATTCAAATTCAACCAGAAAGAAGACAAATGACTGAACAGATGTGGTCAAACGACTTTTCGCCCTGTTCTGCCACCCCACCATACACACTCCAGAAATATGTTACCTTTTTTACCTATAGAGGTGCAGCTCATGCAAATGTGTCTGCTAACTGGCTACATGCTGATCCCCAAGATACAGGTAGTTTTGATACAGTTATTTTATGGTACTAGCAACCTGGAGTAGTCAGTGAAAATATACCTCAAAAATGGGAGTCTCTCCCATTTTTCCAAGAACCAATTATTCAATGCAGTCTACTGAATAAATTGTATTTGTTGACAAATTTCCATCATTGTATGGAAAAAGAGATGGACAGCCATAGCCAAAAAAAAAAAACCAAACCAAAAAAACAAAACACAAAAACCACTAACACGTTAACTTTCTGCTAACCTGGGTGGAGGAAGACATTTTTCTTCTTTCTCCAGATAGCGAGCCTGTGTTAACGCAATACCACTATTCATGCACTACAAATAAAGGAAATATAGCAGTCAACCTGGGAATTTCTGATAGCATATCCTTTTGATCACCAAATACATATAACTAACTATTATTGATCTGGTGTCAAGATAAATGCAAGTTATACAAAAGGTTATACAAAATCATCTCTAATTTCAATAAAGCTTTAACATATAAAACAATTTAGGGTGCAGTCTCTTTAGTTTTCACCTCCACGTAAATCAGGCAAACATACCATATTTATCAGGCAAACAAATCATATTTAAGCATATTTTCAAGGACATTAACTTCAGAATTTCTTTTTGTTGTGTAGTCTTGTTTACTTACAATCTGATATATAGAGCTTTCCATCAACCCTCACATCTTCATGTGGGACAAAAAGAACAAATGTGTATTGAAGAAGGGAAAAATATTACATATAGAATATGAGATTGTTCACATAAAAAAAGCAAATTGATGGACTCAAAGAAGCAAAGGTTGACCTTAAATGGTTAAAATGCACCTCCAGAACACTTTCCTTATTAATATTATAAAAGTTGTTTAACCAACAGTTTTATATACAGATTTGAGCATTAAAATAGATAACAGGAAATAACTTCTTCCTGAAGTAAATAGTCTAATGTATGTATTTTTAAACCAGAGCTACAGACCCAACTATAGGCAGCAAGAAATGGTTCAAGATGATCTTTAATAGAGACATATAATCAGCAAAGAAGCTAAGTTTCTTGAAGCATTCCTGCAAGATATTTCAACAAGTTACCCAACTAGCCTCCCTAGCCTTCCTTCATTATTAACATTTAAAGGCAATGATATATTTTAATGACTATGGGGACACTTACATAATCCACAACTCTTTTGAGTAACTTCACATCATTTTCTCGAGACCCACAGCTCTCCTCCAACTGTAAGTGCAATGCTGGAGAAAAAGATTCTCCCACTACTTTTAAACCAGAAATCCTAAAACAAATAAAGAATCTTTGATGTACAACCTACTTGAAGACATGTGTTGAAATTCTAGATAACAAGTGTTTCTCCTTTCTAAGTGGTGAATGAGACAAAATGGATATTTCACTTTACAGATACTAATGCAGAAAAAACATACATGCATTTCAGCTTGCATTACATAAAAATAACAAAGTTATCAAGCAAATGTCTTTTCTAAGGAGTTTCAGTAAGTCTGTATAACAATAGTTACTCATCCTTTTGCAAACAGGATTTATAGTTCAGAAACTCTTAAAGAATCTTTATGAAGATGTAAGAGAAATGTCTGTGTTAGGCCTGTAAGTTGCTGATAAAAAGGTCGTCACCTTTTTATCACTTAAGGGATAAGAAAGAATTCAAGTTTTGCTGGAGGTTTTGCAAGATTTGACAAGATTTATGATTTTAAATTATTTCCTGTAGAAACTCTTTACAGCATCATCTGTCACTTAGAAGCTCCTCTAAAATTTGTTATATGTTATTACTTATATTGTTCCCTCATCTGCACATAGAAACAGTTGTTAACTGGCTTTAACTGGCTAGAATTTGACTGAATAACTGACATTTG